>OMLB01062658.1:9503-27032 GCA_900302555.1 Myripristis jacobus | reverse complement strand
TTTTTTTTTTTTTTTTTTTTTTTTTTTTTTTTAAGAAAGGAACGACGCTCTATGATGAGCATCAATCCACTAATAGCCTAAAAGCTTGAATTGCAGCTAATAGCCAAGTCTATAACTTGGCTATATGCTGACTGGTGTCTATGAATAAGTGAAAGGGTGAAAGGGTGAAAGAAAGAAAGAAAGAAAGAAAGAAAGAAAGAAAGAAAGAAAGAAAGAAAGAAAGAATGATATTGTATTATTTGGTTGATGTGAGAAGTTATTAGTCATTGCCCAGATTATCAGTTCAGGGAACATTGGTCTTGCATGCTGACGTGATTTTTTCGGATCTGATTTCCTTTTTTCCCCTACAGTTTTGTCTTGATCTTTGCTCTACATTAAGATACAATATTAGACTACAAACTGAAAGATCAAATTCGGACTAGTCTGAAGGATGAAAAGCTACCATCTCTAACTGACACCCAACCTTACATCTTGTATCTCGACCGTTTTAGCCAATGGATAACACAGCACATGTCACTCCCAAGAATAAAGGTATCCAATAGGACAGAGGGTTCATAAGAGAATCAGAAGATAAATGCGTGGCAGTCTAATTTGTTGTAGAAATGCCTACAAATTAATTAAAGGCAGTTTAAGAAGGACTTTTTGAAAGGGGAATTTGTGTTTGTGGCCAAAACCAACCGTAGAATGTGCTTTGATAGAACAAAATTATGCTTGTACGTAAAAATAAGGAAGTATAGGCCTATTGGTTTGAGCCAGTTCATCCCACTAGGATCATGGGCCATGTCCTTGCTTCTCCGCATATCATCTGTATGAGCGTGTCCAACTGTATGAGGCTACTGATGCCTTTTTTCAGATTAGACAGTCCAGGCGTTGCTTGCCCACTCTAGGCTATCTGTCCATGTCACGTAATTGTCTCTCTTTTTTGTGGGGAAGAAGATTATTTACAAGGGGCACATACCGAGTACCCACCAAGGGGCCGATATGCCCTCCAGTTGTCCATACATGCGTCCCGGCTCTTTTCCTGCAACCTGAATGCACCGGCAGAGTTTGTGAGCAGCAAAGCCTGTCGGTGGAGGGGGTGACTGCGCAGCCGAACTGGTTTAAAGCAGGACCCGCAGCAGAGCAGTATTGCGCGTGCACCGGACATGCTGGAGACATTATACTCCATGCATCCTGTTTCATTAGTCTCTATAGCTCATTTGGAGGACTGGATTACTGTACATTGCTGTTGTCAGGGAAAATAGACTTTTATTGATCCGCAAGCTTGCACGAACATGCATTTTCATTGCGGTTAGTCATGTGATCCATCCCTGCCATTATAATCATGATAATAGGCCTGTAACTCCCAAACAACGCCAGTCATAACACTTCGGCTATCGCTATAGCTAGTTTAACTTAAGGGCTTTCATTTAGAAATGCTTTATCTTGTTCTTGGATTATTTTATTCTGCGCTGTTGAAGAGGAAGCTTGCCCTTTTGATTCATGCGAGCGTTAATAGTATGCTGCGTTCAGGTCCTATGGGAAAGACGGGAGACACGAGCGTGCTACTTGAAAATACAGGTCATCTCAGCTCTCGGGTGGTAGGCTACTGAGATTCCTGAATTCTGACGTGGCCAGAAATAGGCTACGTGTAATCAGGTGTATACACTTAATATATTCAAAGTAAGAGTTGAGCTTGGTTGCCTATTATTCAAAATTCAATAAAACCTGCTTTGGGAACTTACTGCGGCATTCAAGGAGCATGGAGATCTGTCATAAACAACTGACAGCTGGGAAGTGTACGTTAAAACTGCTGTTGAATGGCTTCAGTTTTTGTCGACCATAGAAGGTAATTATTCTCAATAGCAACACTCTGATAGTTTTTCTCATGTGACAGCTATTATCTAGAAGAATTTACAATGTGAAAGCTGAGGTTAACGATATTTTGTAGCAGGAAGCCGTTTACCCGCTGAAAGATTAGGCGAATGGTATTTTAAGTAGGACGTCCTTATCTCCCATCGTTCCCTTGTGATTTGAACGCCGCACACCGTGAGTGAGTGGATTGGTTTGAGCGGCACCTCCAGGGAACGCCGGGAGCATCACGTGATGCCAACTCTCCAACGCCATTGGTCCGAGGCACGTGTCTAAGAAACCCGTAGTACAACGTCATCAGAAAACCCCGCAGCCAATCAGAAATGAGAACCAAAATCCGTAGTGAAAGTATTTGAGCGGCGTCTTTATCAGCGTAGTTTTAGTGCTGCTGGAAGCATCAATATTTGTGTGCAGGGATCAGGAAAAATAAACTAGAGTGTTTTTCAATCCATTTCAGCATTTCAAATGATACAGGCTGCACTATTTGAACACCCAGCTCAGCCATGAGGAATAATAGACCTACCAGAAACTGAAGCATGATTTTTCTTTGTCAAAATCATAAGAGGCGGGTTTTCAGAACACAAACAATATAAGCTACACTGGCGTTTTTTAATTTTATTTTGCGTTTTTGACCGAAGATATAGCAGTTTAGAGATAAAAAAAAAGTGAACCAGAAGCCTTACAACAGTGGAATTACTACTTGGTGAAGCAGAGAGAGACAGGTGTTGAAAGTGAGTCCTATCAGGCTGCATCATTATGGAAGAAAATGCTCGCCGAGACCCAGAGCGCCCAGAGGACTCCGGCGACGAGTCAAACCGAGCCATCCTGCCTCTCCTCCAGCCACCTGGCAACCAGCAGCCCCACAGGATCACCAACTTTTACATCGACAACATCTTAAGACCGGACTTCGGCCGCAAGAGGAAAGATGGGACATTCATCCGGGAGGAGGACAGCCTGGGAGTAATCCTGCGAAGGGAGGACCTGACTGGGAGAAGAGCTTCCAAAACTGGCAACCCGCAGCAGGGTGGAGCAGAGGGTGAGGAGGGCGCAGAGGCATCCGTGGACCAGCATCCGGACACAGAGGGCAAAAAGGCTGAACTTGTAGCCGGCGATGGTGCAGTGAAGGTCCGGGGGGACGGCGGGGACCGGTGCCACAGCCCCCAGGCCAGCTCGGCCCTTGCAGCCAAGCCGATGCTTTGGCCAGCCTGGGTCTATTGTACCCGCTACTCAGACCGTCCTTCATCAGGTTGGTGGCAAAACGTCTATATATTCTTACGCCAATCTGGTTTATTTGGATAGTGAAAAAAGCAAAAACAAGACAAATGAAAACTATTTTCTTGTCATTATTATTATTATTAGGCTGTTATTCCAGAGATGGTTTAATACCTGAATAGTAGAAAATCTCCAGCTCCCTCTCTCATCATTGATAAAGAAAAGCAGAGAAAAGTAGATTGCCTTAATTTTCATGTTTACAAATGGGGCCATGTGATCTTTAAGGAAAATAAATAAATAAATAAATGCAGGAAATAATAACACTGGAATCGGAACATTTTGCAGTTCCTTTTATATGGATATTTCGTGTATAGACTAGTCGTTTACCGTCAGTTTCTGTTTGATAGAGACATATTACGACTGCAATTGACAATCTAGTTATTACTCAAACATAAATGTTACAAACGTTACTATTTCCAACTTTTAAAAAATATATTAACCTTCTTGGAAAATGTATTTTCTGTGGCCCAGTTTTTCTCAAGCGAAAATTGGAAACTAATCCGAAATGGTTTTAGAGAAAGTCGACCCATTTGGCTACAAAATCAAGATAAAGTCGACAGGCTGCCTGAAAAGTGCTCTGAAATATCAAATAAGTTGAAGGCTGTAAAGTGGAAAAGCACAAGTAAAACCAAGTTTAACGCCATTGTTCCTCACTCCTCTTTGTTAATATTCAATTAGCATATTTTTTGACAATGGGAGGGAGTCTAAAAAGTGAGGGCTGTATATCCCAAAAGAGAGATGAATTAGATCTGAAATGCATAACAACATAAGTTCGAAGGTTTTCTAGCCATCAGCAAAACAAAATTCAATTTTGTCAACATTTATCTTATTATAACTTATTCATTTGATTTCAGGTACTGCACATTAAATCTAGACTGTTAACCACCGTGCAGCCTTTATTTTATTCCTTCACCCGTGTCTTCATCGTGTTGTTCAAAATGTATTGTTTTATATAAGCATCTAAATACTTCTACATCTATTTGATCAATTACGTAAAAAAGTTTGCTTTGCGTTGGGCTACGTATGCGTTCAAAGCTTGGTCCAGAGGGCTGGGCTTTTTTTCTTTTGTCTTTTGTATTTAGAAATGCATAAAGCTTTTAAATCATGTCGCTGAGGGAACAAACAGCTTCCAGACGGAGAGAAGCGTGTGTTTGGTATCGAAGGGGCGTTTGGAGTCGATCAAAACGAGATGAAAATAGTCAGGGACCTTGTTTTTATTGTTGTGTCGACACACACACACAAAAAAAGTTTCCATCGTGGTCCAGGCCCAAGTTTATGGAAATGACCACAATGGGCCTTCAGAAAGGTAATAGGGAGAGTGCGTCTTATTCTTTGCTAAAATGTACAGAATCTATTTATGTAAATAAATATGATACAAAACAGAGCCTATATTTAAACTACAGGGTATATAACTACATATATGATAAGTGTGTATATAATTTAAAAAAGTGTAGAACTAGCATAGAGCTTTTACATTTATTTTAACAATTGCTATAATTATTATTTACATAAACAATATATATATAGCCTACTAGCAGTATATATTTGAACTCTGCTTGCTTTTATTGCGACATTTGGTTTGTTTACCGGTGTTTTTACACTTAAAGAGAACCGAAACTGTTTTCCTAACTACTCCATCGCTCCAATATCATAAGGGGGAATCAAACAAATGAGGAATGCCTCATTTGTTTGATTCCCCCTTATGATATTATAGTATGAGCAAAAGATATAATCATCTCGTCTTTTTAAGAAACTACTTTAAAAAAATGTTTGTTCCTATGGTAACAAGGAGGGAAAGAGGCGCCTAATGCCTCCCCCCAAATCCTTCATCTCATCCTAACCCCACCCCCCATCTGCTCCCATCCTCCTCCTCCTCCTCCTTTTCCCTTTCCCACTATAGCATAAATGCAAGAGCAGTGGTTGAGTTGGTAGGACATCCAGACATCCTGCAGTCTGATGAGCTGTTGTTGTAGCCTACTAACCACTGTTTAACCCCAATTAATGTCAGCTATAGGCTATGTAACCTAAACTGAATCACGGCTTCTCAATGATTTTCATCTTCCAGATCCCCAAATCCATCCAAATTATGGGGGCCTAAACTTTCATTTGATCAGATTTGGTCCAAGGGATCTACATGTGCATCTTGGACTGATAAGGTTCTATTATCTGATAGTTAAGTACTGAATGATCTGACATCCCAGCTAGTGAAACTGTTAAACTTGGTATCTGTTTGACCTCAGAAGGCTTTATATGAATAAAACAAACAAACAAACAAAAAACTATTCTGCAATAGGCCTATTGAATGACTGTTAATATGAGACTAATCCTCTGTAATGATAATGACAACAGCAACAACAACAACAACAACAATAATAAATCAGATAGAACCTCACAATTCCATGTTCAAAACATGAGAAGATTTGAATAGTGGTGAGTAAAAACTGTGACTAAAGTATCAGGGGTTTATTTCAAGTTAATTTAACTATCCATCATTTTGCTGGAGGCCACCTAGACCTTGCTCAATGGACACTGGAACTTCTCCAGGACCCTTGGCAGTCCCCGGATGTCCACTTTGAGAATCATTAACCTATACAGGCCAGGAGGACCAGTTAAGATACAGTGTGGTTCTTAAACACTGCATATCAGGGGTTCGTCATTAATTTCTTCCTTTCCCAAAAGATGTTTTTTCATAGCATCATAAATATTTCTTATTTTGCAGTGGTTATCTAAGTGCAGTCTGGGGACTTGAGGGTGCTCTGTGAGGCCTTGAGGACTTAGCAGTGATCCTTCAGAAGGATCCACAAAGTCCTTGAGAGGGTTCCAGGCATCCTTGCAGGGATTCCAGGGTTCCACAGCAAAAAGTAAGCCACAGTAGGCCCATATAATTTGCTATATGTTCTCAGTGTGCACAAATGATTAGCCTAATTGTAAACCTAGGTTTAATTCTCCCCACTATTACCTGCACAGTACAACCAGCTCAGTATGAAATCAACAACAACGAAAATTCCAAATGGCTTTGATGAGGAGGATGGAGGGTTCAGGGTCCTGTTGTGTGTTTGTGTCTCAATGGGAGGAAGAACCCTCCAGCTTAAGAACCATTTTTATTACCTACACACACAGAAAAATGGATGTGCCAACTGGAACTGAAGATGGCTCTTCAGAGTGATGCCATAGGAGAACCTTTTTCTGGTTCCACAAATAACTTTTCAGGCTGAGGCTAATTAAAAAAAAAAAAATTCTTAATGATTAAAAGGTGTTTCAAAGAGACATAAAAACACAGTTCTTTAAGAAGCCAGCAATGGTTTGTCAGTGAAGAGACAAGAGAAGGATAGCTGGAAATAGCAGTTAATTCCCATTTCTCCCATTTCTTAAAGGAAAAATGTTTATAAGGTGCCAATGTGAATGGATGAATGGAAAATACTTCTTAATATTTGTGTTGTAAGACAGAAACTTTTTCAAAATAGTTCTTAGTGGAGACAGTTGATACTTTTCAAATTAGTATTTTTTTTTTTTATTTTTTTTTTTTTAATGTGAAAGACCATCCACTAAACTGTTTCTTTCATAGACTATTATTGGTTCTTCATGGAGCCAGTCTTTTACAGAGCCAATTTAAAACAACTACAATGTTTTTTTTTTCTGTGTGTGTGGTTTGAGAGGCCTCAAAAGGCTATAAGCATTACTTATCCCTAACCATTGGTTGCCATTTTTTGCCCTCCTCCTCACCACTCCCCGTCACCCAAGGGCCCAGATCCCGTAAACCAAAGAAGGCGCCGACCCCCAGTAAGGAAGACAAACGGCCCCGGACGGCCTTCACCGCCGAGCAGCTCCATCGGTTAAAGACTGAATTCCAGACCAACCGGTACCTGACCGAGCAGAGGAGGCAGAGCCTGGCCCGGGAGCTTGGTCTCAACGAGTCTCAGATCAAAATCTGGTTTCAGAATAAACGGGCGAAAATCAAGAAGGCCTCCGGTAATAAGAACTCTCTGGCGCTGCACCTCATGGCCCAGGGACTGTACAACCACACCACGGCCAAGGACGACAAGTCGGACAGCGACTAGCGAATGGACGACAGGGAGGGCGGGGTGGCGGGGGTCTGAATCATGCAATAAAACCACTTCAATACCAGCATTCATATTTAAAACTCCATCGGAGCCGACGTTATGCTATTTGGTTCCTGTCTTTCCAGGAGGCAGAGAGTTTGTTTGTCCTATGTGTTCTCAGGGCTGTAGTCTAGTCACCGTGTAGTCAAATCTGGCACTGTGTTCCAGTCCAAGTCGCAAATTACCAACTTCTAGGTCATAATTCCAACCTCCAACCTCTGTGCGCTCCAGTGGGCCTGCTGTGGAAGAAAAACAACGCAGGGATGCCCTGTTTTTTTTCTTCTTCGCTAAATTAAATACCGCTCTCCATGCAGTATCTGATGTCATGCCAATAATCCCAGAATCAACACTCACCAAGCGCCAAATAAATGAGAGCAATTTCTTATGAAGTCTTTGGTAGATAAATTCACCTATCGCCACACAGGCTAGTCACTTTTGACCGGACAACATTTGAACATTTGAATTTCTCTTTTCCATTATTGCGCTTATCGGCGTTGCTTAGACCTGCAACAAACTTGAACCATTATAAATGTAAATTTAGCATATTTAGAATAAACACATATAACGACTGCTACAATTTCCATCCACAAATAGTTCTATATATTTCTATGAATAGTAAATATTTTGGCTGGTTTGGTTGGCATGTTTTTGTTTTTTTGGCTGTTGTTGTTGTTGTTTTTGTCCAGTTTACCAGCCAAAATAAGGTGAGGACAAAAGCATTTCGGCCATTGTTAATGATATTTGGCATCAATATCTAGTTCGCATAAAATGTTGATAGCGGTAGCCTGTGTGTAACCTGACATTCTAAGCCACTGCCACACAGGTGTTTTGAAAGATTTCAGATAATGTCGGAGTACAGCCGGTGGGTGTTTTTTGAGGATTTAAAAAATAAATGTAGGTTATAGCCTACTAGCTACATTATGAACGTTGCAGTAGCCATATTGACGTGACGTCAGATAACTGCATATCAGGCACCTTGAGGTTGTGAATCCTTGTCCTAGTTTTTGTTTTTTGTTTTTTTCCTACGGAGGTATAAGGCGAAGTAGGATAACAAATGATGACTTTCTGGGATGGATAAGTCCAGAACCAGTGGATTCCTTGTCAAAAGCAGGTCAAGAGGGGGTCCAGACCGAGCTAACCACGGTCAGAGCAAATAGAGATAAAAGGGCATTAAACAGTGAGCTATACATGTCTGTGTAAAAACGGTCAGCAGAGATGTATGCTAGCTCTGTGTGCTGGAGCTGTGGAATAAACCTTCAACACACACGTAGGCCAGCTAATCAGTGCCAGAGAGCCAAGCTACCTACTGGTCCAGACAGGTGGAGTCCCCTCAGCTGCTCGTGGTCGTGAGGGAGAAGCGGAGCAGGTGGACCGAGCGGAGACCGGCTCATCTCGGAAGGTTTTTACAAAGGCGGGGAAAAGTGGAGTCAACATCCAATAGGAGCTCGAGGCAGCAGAGCAGCGCTCTCGAGACCGGGCTCGCGCAAAACAGCCCTGCACGTTCTGTCTTGAGCTGTTCTTGTCTGTTATCATTGATGAAAACTCTATGCTGAAATCCAAAGAATTATTTCTGCTGCATTCTGGGAACTGTGAATTGAAAAATAGCCTCCTTTTAGTTCTCTGGTTTTCCTTTTTCTGTCTTTATAGGCTATTTTCTACTATTTTCCTCTTCATTCCTCATCTCTTGTGTTATATTGTAGAGAATGTTTACCAATGTCTGGTTGTTTGGTGTGAAAGTATAGCCTTTTTCTTTTTGTTTTGTTTGATTTTATTTTTGAGATAGCCTATATGGGCGCCAAAATGCGCACTGAAAATTGGGAATGTAAAGACGCATTTTATATGTGGAATTAAAGTTGTGCTTTATAGCCCAAGTGAACAGTGTGTAATATTACATTTGGTTTGCATTAGATGCCGCCTGCAATAAGGCACCTAGTAGCATAAATTCCCATTCTGGCGTGAATCAGCTCAAATATGGCTGGAATATATATTTTTTGTGTTGATTTCGTTGGGATTCGTCTTTTTGAAATCCAATATTGACGGCACCTCCCAACATTTAGCAATCGAGGTGGGATTAAAATATGAAAAGATGCCAGTTTGAAATCGCCAGTGGATTCAAATGTTAAACTGGCCCAAACTTCTCTAGAAGGAAGTGGGAAAACTCTCAAGAAGTGAGGCTATCATTTCACAAGACGAGGAATTCATTTTTCAATCTTGTGGCCGACCGCGACCTCCGGCCAAATCATGGACCTATATGCTTCTGTAGGCTATACATCAACGAATGTTCAAGAAAATGTTTTATTTGTTATTTGCAAAGACCATTATATTCCTATTTATAGTACAAGGACCATCTATAGCCACGCGTGTGTGGATATGGGGTCTGGAGTGTTTACATGACTTATTTATCCTGCAATAACTTTCTTTCTGTTTTTCATGCAACATCTGAAAGGCCTTTGCTGGGTCTCACTAGACTGTGGATCCGAACCAAATGGTGGTCTTGCGATGGTGTGAATGGATTTTATTTGATTTTATTTTATTCCTTTGTTAATGTTATAACATTCAAATCCAAACCTGGACAAGTTTTTGCCTTAAAAATTCTGTAGACATAAAAATTCTCTACAGTTAAACAGAACAGCATTGTTTTCTATATATCACAAATGGAATTTTGACGTCAGGATTTTTAAGGATAGGGTTAAGTAATAATGAATACAGTTTCCTTTTTGTTTGTTTACATTTTCTTTGTTTGTTTGTTTTTCCCCTCTCAACTGAAGTTCTCTTTTATATGACGCTTCATGTATATACTTTGTATCATAACGGTGTGATGGCAAATAAATGACAATAATAGTACTTGGACTTTTCAGGATATATTTTTTTATTACCTTACAAGGAGGCAAGCAACAGGAAATTGGATGAAAAACCATCCAAGACATTTCATTTTCAGTACAGGGTGAGATATTTTGCTATGAAGTTCATGTGATATGTCTGAGGGTGTCTTTATTGAAATAACTTGATAATAATTAGCATAACAATCACAGGCGTGAAGAGGGCAGACACAACATGGAGTGCACTTTCCACTGCACAGAGCCACAGCTACACAATTAGTGCATTTTCAACACAAAACCTGCTTTCCACTGGTTAAAGCCTGTGAGAAATGATGCATTTTGTTATGATTATTACCACCAACTGTATTTTGAAAGCTTCTATTAATGGAGAAATTTAAAGCAATAACACTTTTTTTATTATCTTGAACAATGAAAGACAATCTTGCACAAAGAACACAAGCCATGTTGTACAATTTACACATCATTTCAGCATGGAGCATGATTTAGACATACAATGCACATGATACAAATATGTGTTTATTTATTCATAAACACACTCTACAAGACTAATCCAAGCACAGATAAACTCTTGTACCAATGGAAACCTGAGGCAAACATCCTGCATTCAGTTCAGAAGTGCCATGATGCTTGGATGATAATACTCAATATGCACTCAAAATGTGCTGATACACACAGAAAAATAATGGTTCTAAAATGGTTCTTGTGTGGTTCTATGGGGAACCTTTATCAGCTAAAGCCACTGGATTTAGTTGATGGCCCTTCATTTGAGAGAAAAAACCTAATTGACCACTGAATCATCTGGCTTCAGCAAGAACTATTTTGAAAAAAAGTTCTTTAGAGATTTTTTTTTTAAAGAAAGACAAATAGTTCTCTTAAAGTACCATATGAAGAACTATTTTCAGTTCCAGTTGCCACCTTTATTTTTCCTTTAAGAAATATGAAGTAACTGCTATTTCCAAGTACTTTTTCTCCTCTTTCTTCTTTGAAAAACTATTGCTGGTCCCTCAAAGAGCTGTTTGTATGGCTGTGATGCACCACTTAGGAAAATGTTTCTTTAAAGAAACATGGTCTTGAAAGGTTCTTAGCGAAACCAGCAAAGGTTTTCCCACAGGATCACTCTGAAAAACCACTTTTGGATGCAGCTGGCACCTTTATTTTTCTGCGTGTTCTTATGCATTATAAGGCCCAAGCTACTTTTTTAGACAGACAAATACTTTAATAACCAATATTCATTGCAAGTAACATGATGAAAGTTATATGACTATGGGTTATTTGAAGATATAATATGGATATGAATATGATTTTTTTTAAATTCCCAATTTATTTATTATTTTAGTAGCTATTTTCCATTAGTGTACCCTCCTGTTAATTCTACCAATTCATTACTGGTTGTATAAAGTTGTATGAAGATAGAGCCAGGTCTGGTTTTAATCAGTACACGAAGGGTTACAACTGAAATCAATTGTTAAAAAATGGATGTGGCACAGCAGTGGGCGATGCCAGGAGCCTCACAGAGGACGGCAGTTGGTTAAACACTGGTCCCAGTTGGGTCGAGTGGTGGGACCAGGGTATTTCCCCAGTAAGCTCTCAGTTGTGAGCCACTGGGAAGCTCTTGGCCAGCTTCACACATGAGAGGCCATTGAACATGTAGGTAGTGGTGACAGTAGTAGTATTATAATGGATGACTAGCCGTCTGTACAGCCACTGACAGGGTTCCCACAGTGGCCTTCCTAGAAAATTCCATGACTTTTAAACACACCTCTCTCTAATTTCCATGATATTCCAGGAATTCCATGACCAGTGGGAACCCTGTCGTCTAAATAGATTTCATGATCATGATCTCAAATAGGAGATGCACCCATTTCAATTGCTGTTCTTTTTTATACTGTGAAAAAATATTAAATATTAAAACAGTTTTATGCTGGCTAAATATATCATTTGGCCGTCAGATTACCTTGACTTTCCTTGTCTGGAAGACCCTTTTCAAAATGCCATGATATTCCAGGAATTTCGTGACTAGTGGGAAAGCCTGGAAGTAAGTGACCAGACACTGGAAATTGGGGTATGAAATGATTGCATTTACTTAATAGCAGTATTAGAATGGTCTCTCAGACCATTCACTAATTTACTGACATCCACTAATTATATACTATACTATATACATATAAATATGTTTGTTTAAATAAGAGTTTGATTGAACTTTTTCTTTAAAATTCTAAGAGTCAGTATTGACCGAAGAGGTGTTTTTTGGTGAAATGTTTGGTTGCCCAAACACAATCTGAAATAAGGCAGGAACCAGTAACTGTAGACTAACCCTAGAATGAACAGGGATCACTGGTTCTAATGAATAATAATTAGCAGTCAGCTGATATCAGGCGTTATTCCAAAGACACTGCCAGCAGCTCCCTTAGGCCAAGACACTGATGGAAAAGGTGTAAATATTAGCCTAATTAAAACTTGTTTACCTCATCCATGTACAGTTTGAACTATGATATATATTTAACACCCTGGCTGCATAAAAAGCTGGGGTAATGAATCTTGATAATCCTCTCTGAGTTACACACTTGAGAGAAACAAGTCACTTTATTTTTAATAAAAGGCAGACAAGACCGTTATCCTTTATTATAAAGTTTCTTTTTTTGTTTGTTTGTTCTGAATGTGTAGTCATGAAATACATTTTCAAGAAAAGGGATTATTTTGACCATTTTAAGAGCAGGTTTAAAAATCACTGCAAATGCAAATGCAAAATGGTCTTATAGGTCGGTCCACTACACCAGCACTTGATTGCCTATCATTTAGAAATTGAATTCTAGTCTAGAAAGCATGTTAGGTAATATAATGGTGAAAATGGCATGAATGTTGGAAGCCTGAAACTGACTAGTCATCATTTTGAAAAGTTTGCTCTCTGCTTTGGATGCTCATGGCCAGTTCATCCAGTCAAGTTCTCAGAAAGGACTGCAACACAGCACACAGCAAAACAATTCACTCAGTAGCTTAACTTGTTAAATAGCGCAACAAATATGACTTCCATCAACAAAGACTTCCCTGCGTGTAAAAAAAAAAAAAAAATCAACCAGTACACACTTAAAATACTGAACTAAATTAGTTCAGGAAAATTCTCTGTGGTGAAAGCTAGAAAAATATCCAGCAGCACACTTCAATTCCTAATACCCTCCATCATCTCAACCATGTGACACAGGTTAAAATCTTCAAGTCCAAAATCACCGTGCAAACGCAAACACCTTCTCTGCTTTCACCCCGGCACATGTTGTGGTGATAGCGGCCAAATTAAGCAAGTCCACCTAGAACATACCTTAAACACATCAAAAGAGAACTCTATAAAATATCAGCAAATATCAGATCTCTCAGAAATCTAAGCACGCCATTTCCACATCTGTGATTTACCTTGTCGTCTGAAAGGAGCTGGAGGAATGCTCAGGAGAACGAGATAAAGCAAGAGAAATACAGAGAGGAACTAAAGAGGGATCCGTGGACAAAAGGGCAGAGTTATCTGTGAGGACTGTTCCATTGGCAGCAGTAGCAGCATTGACCTGGGCTCTTTGAATGGCTGCAGAAGCCCTCATCTGCATTTCCTTTCTTAGCTGGCTTGTATGTGGAAGTAACGCCCAACGGTCACTGACTTGATGAGCTGAGCTACTCTTGGCTTGGGAGAGGAAAAAAAGCTACTAGCTGTGTTTCTGTGCACAGTCTGGGGCTGTTTGGAAAAGGCTTTCAGTTGGGGGGTGGGATGCTCGGGGGAATGGCCAGAGAACCTGGATGAAGGTCAAAATACTTTGGGTGTCCATGCACATGACAGCAGGAGACAACGCCTCCTCCAAGATTGGACAGGAAACTTGAGCATTTTTTCTAACTGGATCCCACTGGGGTCCTGATGTGAAATTTCATGACCATGCCTTTTCATTACATAGGCCAGGGGTTCCCAAACTTTTTTCAAGCTAGGCCCCACATGCAGAGGTGCAGTTTCTCTCAAGACCCACCAATTATTTTGAGGTAAAATTAAGTTGTCAAAAAGTAGTTAAGCTTTCAAAGCACTTATATCCACCACTACTGTGAATTTTATATTGTCTTACATCCAGTGAGCTAATCAACAAAAAATATTTGTTGGACATTACATGTCATTTCAATTTGTATTGAATCCAATTTTACAACATGACAACTTTTCCAGGCAAAGATCAAACCATCAGGTCTTTGACGGCTGCAAAGCCATAATCAACATATCAATCATCCTCCTTTCTATGTATTGCCTTTTTTAAGTGTCTGTTACTGTTTTTAGACAATGTATCAGCTGCTTCTGGTTTTAAAAATGTGCCCATGTTATCAAATAGCAAAGAAGGCTCCTTTTCTCCAGTCATCTTTGCTTACACACGGCATCACACTCAGTGGTGTTTCACAAGGCTTAATGGATGTAGAAATGGTAATGACACTGTCTGATTTAAAAATGTCTGTCCTTTGCATTGGCCTTCTTACAACCCACTTGTCTCTGTGTTGGGATCTATAGTTTGAAAATCGCCAACAGATAGGCTATATTCACACAGTGGCACACAATGAAATAGAGGTGCAAATATTCATTTGTGGCAGTGCTTCCTGTGATAACGGCAGCTCAAGCATCTTCCGATATGTCTGGTAAAGTTGCAACCTCCTTGTCTCCATGTGGTTGTTGCTGCCATCCTCCATTTTTCCCCCCACCATTGCCAACAATGGATGAATGATAACACACTGACAGTGATGTGCGCCTGCTCAACGGGAGAAAAAAATATGAATTCCTGACCATTCATACAGCCATCACATCAGCAGGAATGAGATACACTTCTCTTTTCTTACTACAAAAAGTGGCCCAAATCTGATTAGAA
This sequence comes from Myripristis jacobus, assembly GCA_900302555.1. Taxonomy (NCBI): domain Eukaryota; kingdom Metazoa; phylum Chordata; class Actinopteri; order Holocentriformes; family Holocentridae; genus Myripristis; species Myripristis jacobus. The sequence continues at coordinate 12,098 of OMLB01062658.1, read as the reverse complement.
AATATAATGCTCAGAAAAAAATCAGACCTGTGTCACATGTAGGGAAAAATATCAGCAAACTTGCAATGTGAACGTTGTTAGAGCACTTTCCTTGGTTCCTACCATGGCTCATTAAGTTTTCTATATCATTTAAGTCAAAGCGCTTTAATGAGCTCAAACTTTTTCAAACTTCTTGTTGTTAATATTCCTATCCCTGCCATGACATAAACACCATGCAAATAGTTCAAGGGCTTCTGTCATCTAAAAATTTTGAGAAATTTGCCAAACTGACATTTCCTGGCATTCCTGCTATGGTCCTGATTTGAAATTCTATGACTCTCCGTAACTAAATAAGAACTCTTCCGTGACCTTAAAATGTTCTTCATTCAACAGTTGGATACTGCAGGTTGGAAAATGTGAATGGTTGGTAAATTTCCATTACCTTCCCTGACATTCCTGCATGTATCAAATACCCTGATTTTCCTACAGTGCAGAATAGCCATACATTATCTGACTCCAACGTAGTGTTAGGGCCACCAACAGAATGAACCACTGGATCAGCTCCGACAGAACAGCTGCTAGGTGGCTGAACTGTTCTGAATGTTCTGAGATGTCCTCAGAGCTCCGCACAAATAAAGGGCAAAAATTTAGTTCTCAATGATTTAGGGAAAGATGATCAAAAATCGGATGCATATTTACCTTTATATGCTCACAAAAAGTCTGTCCTTATGAACTTGATACTTCAAAATTCCCATTATTCATGAATGAATATGGTTCCTTCCTTTTGGGCGACCACAATAATTCCCCTCCTGTTTTAACTATTTGAAGCCTGAGCAAATTCACTTATTTCTTTCAAAAACATTATATATTTAAAATTATATGACCAGGAAATTACCATCAGATAACCCAAATTACCCAAAACAACAACAAACAAGGAAATACCAAAAAATAGGAGATTAGTAAAAAAAAATTTGTTTTTTGCTGCTTCACCTAAAGTTATCCAATTTTGCAAGACCAAAAAGCTGGATGCAAATAGAAAATTGCTGTAAACATTAGCAACTTTGAGAGAACATGGCAGGTATAGCAACGAGTGGGACAATACTAATCATTCTTATATTCACCTAAAGTTCAGTGTGTTGGCTGGCATGTGGGCTAAACACTCATGGTATCAAGATGTTTTTCTTGTTTTCCAAGATATTCATTCATGTAAACCATGGGCAGACAGCAAATTCATTCAATGGCCTGTTAAAATATAATAAATGTGACTTTGTTCAATAAACTTTTCCCCCAATGTAAGGCCAAATCACCCTGAAAACACCTATCATACTGAAAACATTCAGGAAAGACTGAGTTAAAGTTCAGTACATACAGTGCATTTCTAAAAGGAGGGAAGTATCAACACTCCATTCAAATAAAAGTGTCCAATCTGCCTGTTAAAAGCACCACCAGACACCTCAGTTACAAGTTCAGTCCCTTTTGCTTATGAACAAACAGAATATCCAGAGAGAGCGGGGCAAAAACACAATAAACATCTTAGTTACCATAAGTTCACACATCCCCTTGTCATAAACTTAACCCCTCCAACAGGCAGAGGCAAAGGGCAGACGAGCTGAGAAAAGAAAAGTACATATCAGAAAAGTATTGATGTCCCCTGTGTCTCTGTCAGACAAAAGAGGGCCCATCCTGTCCCCCTTCCCCCCACTGAGTAATTTAGCCATAGTTCTCTAAAACGCTTCCTAGTCAAACTTGGAATATGGAATGAAGGGGACGGGGGCTTTGTGGCGGAAATATAATTACGGCTGCTGAAAGCTGGGGAAGGTGGAGAATGGGGGATGACATCAGACCAATTTCACACCCGGGCCTCGGATGGCCGGGCCAAGCCTGGGCCTCGCCGCGCTACGCTGATCAAAGCCTGCTGCAGCCGCCCCAAAAGCCAAAAAAAGGGGGGACTTAACTATGCTAATCTCCAGGACAAATATATTTTAATCTTGTTAGAATACAAGTTAATGCCGCAGCTCAGTGACCAAACTTTATGGTATAAGAGTATAAGGATATAAGATACAAAAATCACACTTTCTCTCAAATAGTTTTTCTATTCACCAATGTTTGCCTGCTTCAATGACAGTCTAAAAAAGTAGAATCCAACAACTATCTAGCAGTCATGCCTCCTTCATTAGCTTACCAAGGTAGAAAGCATCGCTTAGAGACACAGAAAAAAAATGTTCATCCCCACTTGTAGATGTATACACACTAAAATATTTTGGCAAACTGGGCTGCAGCATATACAAAATCCAAAGACATTGCATCCAAGGGATAGGTGACCCATTTTTAGGGTGATGCTGTAAAATAATTTGTCTCTTTGTGAGAGGGATACTGCACCCATTTTGAAAAAAAAATGGTGTTATTCCATTCCCCTGTTAGCTGTAGGACAGTAGTGGTGCTATCTTCCTCTCATTGTTACTGAGTGCTGGATACTGGCTGGATGCTCCAAATGCTAACTGTTAGCCTCCTGCCACTGAGGTGGACTTCCCCCCAATGAACACTCAAAAAAGAATTATGCAATTTTAAAGTGTCATGTCAGTTCCACATCTTGATAATTGCCTAGTGTTGGTGGAG
>OMLB01062651.1:0-12155 GCA_900302555.1 Myripristis jacobus | reverse complement strand
CACTTACCCTCCATTGTGACAGTTGTGGTACACTCCCTGGAATCTTTTGGACCTTTTACTTTGAGGTTCTGAAAAAAATAAATGAGTGAACTAATCAATTTCCTTTATTATACACACACACACACACACACTCACATATACACACACACTCTCTCTCGATTTTGGTGCACTGGCAGGCTGCTGTGTGTGTCAGAAAGATAAGACAGGTGTGGTCAAAGCAAAGAAAACATTTCTTGCAAGTCGGAGCTCAAAGAGGAGCAGACATGTCAGAGGGCGATTAGCCTCACAGATTTTGGGCTGTGTGATTAACTGGGTAGGACAGGAGAGGCTTCGTGGTGTGAAGCATGCCTTGTGATCAGAAGGTCACTGGTTTGAATCCGCACACTTGCTGAGAAAATCAGGGCGGAGGAAAGTGAACGAGGAGCGCTTTCTTCTCACTGAGAAACTACTTTTGAGCTGTGCCTGAGCGAGACTCTTGAGTTACTGGACAGCTCTCAGGAAGGGATTCAAGCCCAGCAGACCTTCCCCTTAACTTTCTGTTTGAAAATGTCTATTTAAAAGTTAGGAAGCTTATTTCCTCAAATTCAAAAACACCAAACCAGCTCTTTAAATCCTTGTTTTGTTCACTGTCCCTGCAAAACCTCTCACTCTCTCTCTCCTCTCTCACTTCTTTGTCTTACTTTTCAATCCTCCCACCTGCACGCTGTCCACCCCCCCCATTCTCCAAATGATTCCCTCTATCTCCTTCTCCTCATCCATCCAATCTCTTATTTCACTCCTCCCTCCCTCTCCTCCCTCTCTCTCATCCTCCCTCCAGACCCAGAGTGGGGTTCCTGCTCCCTGGGTGTGTTCATCTGCCTGGCCTGCTCCGGGATCCACCGCAACATCCCCGACATCGGCAAAGTCAAGTCGGTGAACCTGTCCCGCTGGGAGGAACACGAGGTGGAGGTGAGACTTGGGGGAGAAACAGCCCTCCTCCACCCCCCAACACACCCGCAGTGCCCCATAAAGTTATCAGAGCCTCCTTTAAACCAAGCTCAGTGTCCCGTAAACTTTGCATGTTTATGGAGAAAAAGTGCTGCCTCGTCCACATTTCCTTTTTTTTTGCTGATGAACTGAAAAAGCGATGCGATGAACATTTTGTTTCCATAATGACCAGCTGCCACTTTGAGCAGACGGCGCTGATGTCCACCTCTCAAACACTCGCCATACACTGCCTCTTTATGATTACAGCTACTATACCAATTTTCTTTATTTTCTTTCTTTATTTTTTTGTTCACCTTGTTGTAAACTGTCAGCTGCCTTTGCACAGTGACAGCCCCGCCTCTTTGTCCTCGTGTAAAACCGTATTTCACTCGAACTAAAAAGACGCCAGGCAAAGAGTTCTGCTTGTTTTGTTTAAAATATGAAAATGATCTTGGCATGGAAACATATTTGGTCGCTAAAGAAATTACATTATGTATAGCAATGGAGGCACATTTGTGATACATACACTTTAAAATTCACCACCGCCTCGCAGTTGTCATATGTTCTAATGTATCACTTTATATGTGAAAGATAAAGCACAAAGCGATCATTAAGGGTGTATTATGGCCTTTTTTTTCATTCTACAGCATGATATATGTCCAACATTAGCTGATAGAAAACATCATTAACAAACTGCATCCCTCAATTATTCTTTTTTAAACATGTCTGCATTTAAAAAGCTTAATTGTTTGTGCCTTTTTAGAAGTTTGCACAGCAGAGCTTGACAGGATGGATGAATAGTTCATTTTTTTTTCTTCGTAACAGATATTCTGCAGTCACTAAACTTTGTATTACAGTTGATTAATATGATATTATCCATTTTGTATCGCACCAGTGTGGGGCTTTGTTGAGAATTTTTATCCTAAATAATAGACATATTCGATTTTTTGTAGCACTTTTGAAATTGCTGGACAATGTGTGTCTCAAGAGTGGCTCTTCTAAGAGGAAAAAAAAAGGTTTTAAAAATCTAGTGCTCCCTCCAAAAGTGATTTTATCTTGCATAGGATTTCATGGAGTAATATTAATGGCGGTCTTGTGATCTCAGTGCGTTTAAGCCTTTGTAAACACGACTGATGGTACAAAAAGTGCAATAGTGCCACCTCAGAGTCATAAAATATAAGGGCCTTGTTTGGAAAGATGTTGGTGCTTTGGATTTTGGCAGCATTGCAGACAAACCTGCTTCAGATGATTTACGGAAATAGGAGACAAATCTGATTTTTAGCTCTTATTTCTTTACTTAGGAATCCTCTGTCATATGTTTTAGCCCTAGAGGAGCCTGTGTTTCTTCTGTCTATCTTCTGGGTGCTGTTGCTTTTACACTCCTCATTATTGATTTGTTGTTCATGTTCACAGAAGATTTTATTCCAGGAAGTTTCTGCGGTTGAACAGATAAGAGCATCAGCGAAGTGCCAAAAAGGGAACAATATGCCAGGCTGCCATGTCATTCATGCTCTGTTGCTCTTTTCTCTTTATGTGTGTGTGTGTGTGTGTGTGTGTCTGTTAGTTCATGGCACAGAACGGTAACGAGCTGATGAGGAGTAAATACGAGGCTGCGGTCCCTGTTTACTACTACAAACCTACCCACAGAGACTGCCAGTGAGTAACCATGGCAACACACACACACACACACACACACACACACACACAGTGATGATAAGAAATTTTTGACGATGAAGCCATTTCATTATAGAGCTCCCTGGGGAGTAGACATGACACAGAAACATAAACAGGTAACGACTGTGTACATGACTACCTGTTTTCCTTGCATTGGTTCATTTTTTTAATTTATTTTTTATTGTTCATGCATGTGTGTGTGTGTGTGTGTGTGTGTGTGTGTGTGTGTGCGTGTGCATGTGTGTGTGTGCATGTGTGTGTCTCCATGCATCACTCCGAATAAACTGGCTGACCGACAAAACATTCTTCATCACTCAATAGACATATAATCATATTAAAATTGACTCAGCGGTGAAATAACTTATAGACTCATGATTTGCCTCCTTATTATCCTCGTCATATCAGTGCGATGAAAGGTTTGCTGTCTGTAAACAAAGGATTTGTCAGGGCAGCTTGAGTGCGTGAGTTGATTTCTCCTCTCCAGTCTCCCTCTGTCCTTTTCTCTCAGTGACACACTCTCTGACTTTCTCTCTCTTTCAGTTGAGTTTTATTCACATCGCATACTTATGCACTGCGAACATGCATATGCTCAGACATAAATGAAACAGAAACAGAAACAAAGTCAGATAACATGAAACAGCATAATAACATGATGATTACGCCGAATAAACACACAAATAAAATAATAAAATCCATTTTCTCACAGGGTAAAGCTAAAAGACTATGAAGCGATATCACATTTTTTTTTTCCCAAGGAGGACACACTTCATTGAAACTTAGATCTTGAAAATGATTCATTATTTTAAAGGATTTTGTAAACTAAGTGTCTTTGATGAGGTTATATTTAGTGCAAGAGAAGGGAAATGTTCTTTATGCTGTTTATCGTGTCTCTGTTGTCCTCTTTGTCTCTCGCTCTGTCGTTCTCTGATGGACAGGTGTAAAGCTGTGAATAGTAGCTGAGGAAACAAAAATATTTCCGTATGAGAAAAAGCAGATGGGAAATTTTTGACTTTATTGAGTTAATCTCATGCCAGCATTTTTTTTTAGGGCTACTGCTGTTGCAGGAAACACGGCCAAGCTGCTTACAGAGCGGAGTATTTTTGCATTGTGGTGATACTTTTACTTAAGGAAAGGATTTAAGAACTTTTTTCACCTCTGTATGTCAGTGTGTGTGCATGTGTTTGTGTGTGTCATATTTGTGTGTGCCAGTAGCCAAACAGTCAAATGAATGAGAGCCATTTCAACTTCACAGTGAAGAGGGGCGACGGTCTATACAAAATACTACCACGGGAAAAAAAATGTTTCTAGATTTTTGAAAAAATGTTTGCAAATTTATTGAAAACGAAAGAAAAATCTGAAATGAGTCATCAGCAGCTTTCGGCAGTGACTGCACCCCTGGGTCAGCTTGAATACATCTGGATCAGCTCGGCTCACCTGCGCTTTTTTGATTTTCTCCTTTTCAAACTGGCACACGGTCAGGCTCGGTCACGTTGAATCGGGGGTGTCTGTCTTCACGTTTTTATGCAGATTGTCGGTGGGATTCAAGCCTGGGCTTTGGCTCTGCCACCCGAGTACTATCACACTGTGTTCGTGATGCAGTGGAAATGCACAGTTATAGCAAAAAGAGATATTATTTTTCTGAATCATGACTGTTAGATTTAGTTTCAGCAACAAAAAATGAACTTGTGCACAACTTTTCATTCACCTTTATGCCTTTCTCAGTGTGATATTTGTCAAGGTAGCAGCTCGTAGAAACTTTGTTTTCACTCTTACTGTCTTTCTGGTGTGATCCTACAAAATTCAACTAAGAGCAATTACCATTTTATTACCTTGGGGTGCAGCTACAACCTGAAGGACAGTTCCACTTGCTTGTCATCATCTGGTTTAGAATGAAAATATCTCCACTTGGCAGATGATGGTTGAATAATAGGAACTAATAGCCTGTCACATTCAGATTCTAGATTCCTCAATCCCACTTTTTCCACTTGACTCATTGCTCTGCTTTTCCAACTTTAGTGCCATGACCCTAATAAGTTTATCACAGCCAGCCACTGAGCTTAAGGTGTCCCATTATACTTTTGTGCTATACAGAGGGGCTCACCAGCACCCCGATGCACCCTTCATACACCCTTAAAGTAAGTCCATATCAGACTTGCTGAGGACCGATAGCCCTGAATCCCTGCGGTGCTGTCACATATCTCACTCACACCAAGAGGGACCATGGGGTTATGTTCAAGATAACCGGAAACTGTGAAACTTAATACTTGGAATATACTTTTTCCAACCAGTGAGCATTGTATTTGCTTGCCTAACGGGCCACTGTGCTGTTTTCAGTTTAATCTTCCAGTTTTACACGGGTCAGTGCATTCATCTTCTGAAGGCTAGATTATTGTAATGCCCTTTTTACTCCTTTTTTATTACTCATATACTCAGATCACTTCACTGGCATCTGATAAAATACAGAATTGACTTCAAAATATTGCTCACTGTTCAAAAATCACTCGAAGGCCGTGCTCCTAAATGCATCTGTGACCTGCATGCATTCAGTCATTATGGGCTGACTCTCTGGAACAAACTGCCTGATGATGATGATGATGATGATGATGATGATGATGATGATGATGTCATTTAAAAGCAGCTTAAGACCTACCCGTTCTCTCAGGCCGAATGCTAGTGCCTCCTAGTGCCTTAAATAAATTTATGTGAATAAATCTCAAAATCACTTATCAAAGAAATCACAATTTGGAGCTTTGCAAGGAAAAAAAAAATCAAACACAAAAGAGGAAAAAATGGGCATGATTCACCGAGTTTGCTTCTTCCATGGATATTTCCTGCTGCTCTTGACTGATTCAAGCAGTCCTTTTGTCCTTTTGCATCCAAGTCCGGACACAACACAGTCCCAGTTCACAGATATTTGAGGCTCATTCGTGATCAGCTCTGTTTCTTAGTTCTGAATGGCCATCAGAGAGAAAATCCTCCCCTGCAGAGGCATTTGAGCCTGGCACACTGAGGACACATGAGACAATCCTGAACACGCTGATCAAGTTGGCTTTCCCTAGGATTTGGAAAACTGCCACCCACTTCTCAGCGGTAAATTTTGCGGTATCGTGTCCAGTTTTTTGTATTTCCTCGAGGCTAGATCAAAACTCTTAATAGGGTTAGCCCATACTGACTGTCTCTGTCATTTTGAAGGCAGCCACCACCTGCTGTAATGATGTCAGACACTTATAATTAACAATCTGAGCCTGTCAGCGGCAAAAACAAAGTCTCTCAGTGGATGTAATTTGGCGGGCGAACTTTGCAGCCCGTTTCACGTCTGCTGCTGGTAATGTTCTTGGACCAATTCCAAAAACCTTTGTCCCTGTCAGTCATTTGAACCCCAAAAGCAGGAAGAATAGGGGTCAAGTTGAAAAAACACCCAAATTATCCTTTAACTTTTGGTTTGGTCACTTTGTATACATTGCACATTCACATTGGGATTGAAAGCCAAAAAAGTAATAAAAAAAGTCAGTGATGTTGAATAATTTTTGAAAGCACCGGGCTTGAAATAACTTTTGGTCTCTCAGTCACAGTTCACACCACTGAGTATTCTCATTTGCTAAAACTTAAATGGAGATGAAAGGGCTGTAGAGGATGTATCTGCATGATAAGGCCGAATACAGAGAATGATGCACTTTATTTGTATCATTACATTACTTGCATTACGCCCGTCCTGCCCCCAGAAGTGTGATTAATAGAGTGAATATACAACGAGACAGGAGAAGAAAGTGCAACTGAGAAAAGGTTAGGGGAGGACAGGAGGACAGACATGAATACAGATTTCTCTTAACACTGATGTGTGTTTCAGCCGCGGTCTTAAATAGTCTCAAGCAAACCTCTCTGCGCTGTGAGTCTCCCAGTCCTGGCTAAACATTATTTGTTTTTCTTGCTCAAACCTTAGCCAGTCACGACCTGCTTGGCATTTCTCATGAGGTGTTCATGGTCTTTTCTTCACCCCCTAGTTTTATTTTCACCCCCTCCTGACGATCACTGATGACTTCTGTTTTCTTGTCTCCTTCCTCATCTCACCCCATGCTGTTTCATATTTGCCTTCGCGGCGTCTCTCTGTGACAAAAACACAGCGCCACATCCCAGGTTATTTTGTTTTTTTGCCAACATTAGCTTCACCTTCGCCTTTACGTGACCTGACGACAGCAGCTTGCCAGACCACTCGCGCCGGAGCCGTGTCAAGTCAGACTCACGAGTCAAGTCTCAACTTCAGACCCTCAGTGGGAACGAGGCGAAGCTACCGTGAAAATATTGTTAGGGAGGAAATATAGAGGGGAACCCTTCCTCACAGAGAAAGATGTGCCAACCAGAACAGTCATGCATGCAGTTGGTGCAATGAGTGGGCAAACAGCGCTTATATAATGATAATAAAGTGGAACATAGATAATATAGAGAGAGAGAGACCGCACACTCCTCTTGTTGCAGAAAAAGTGATTGCCTGTTAGTCACTCGGCTGTGAGAGTCCAATTAGGAGGAAACATACACACACATTTACACACACACATGCAAAGGGTAATATACTGTATGTTTGTGTGTGTGTGTGTGTGTGTGTGTGTGTGTGTGTGTGTGTGTGTGTGTGTGTGTGTGTGTGTAGTTGTGCTTTTATCCAGGGCGCCTTATAGTATCATGAGGATGTCCATGGAATGAGTGACCTTAGAGGGGAAGAATACGCATAACCTTGGCAGTGTTTGTGTCATGCTGTCTCTGCCCTTTGAGCTACATGGCGGTGTGTGTGTGTTTTGTGTGTGTGAGTGCTTGTCTGTTGGTGGTTGACTGTATGTTTGGTTCAAGTTCAAGAGTCTTTATTATCCTCTAGGGGCAAATTGTTTCACAGCACGTAGTGAAAACATAGAATAACAAACATGTATACCAAGACAACAAACACATCCAATTTCCCAAAAAAACATTCAGCCTAGGTCATTTAAAAGCCTGATCTCAGCAGGGACAAATGAAGCTCTCAGTCTATTGGTCTTGCATCTCGGAAGCAGATGTCTACGTCTGGAAGGAAGCAGCCTCAACTCCTCGTGCAAAGGGTGGTCTGGGTCAGCCAGGATCAGTCTGGCTTTGGTCACTGACCTCTCCTTGTTTAGGTCAGAGAGGTCATTTAGGGTTGTGCCGGCAATTTTGCTGCACACCCGAACAATTCCCAATATTTTGTTCTTGTTTTTACATGTTAAAAGACCAAACCAACAGATGAAGTTAAAAGTTAAGACTTGATAAAACAAGCATAAAACATTCTCATGAAAGTAGTATCCACTTTAAAACTTCGGAGCTTACGATAGAAGTCCATCTGCTGATGAGATTCTTACAGAGTGAGTCAACATGGGCTTCAAAGGTCAGCCTATCATCAAGTACAGTTCCCAAGGATTTATACGGGTTCACAGCCTCCACATTTTCTCCAAGGAATACCGCAGGTGTGGTACCCGTACTGTTTTTTCTAAAATCGATGAGCATCTCCTTCATCTTTGAGACATTAATCTTTAATGTCTCATATGTGCGTTGTCTTTCAGTAGTCAATCAGCAGTCAATCGCTGTCTATTTTGCATCAGCAACTCCTACCTGAAATGATCCCGTCTCAAAAAAAGGAAAATTCAGATGATTTCTTGCACATTAGTATTACCATTATATGATTGATAGGTCTGACTGGTATCCTAGCAGTCAATTTGTAGCCACTACTGCCCCATTTTTTTCCAAACAGTGTAAATGTACAAGGTGTTTGATTAGGCAAACCTTTTTACAGCTCAAACAAGCACAAACCTCAGTGATTCCCAAAAGGTCGTGGTTTTAACCAGGATTGTATGCCACTCTTAAAATGGGCTCAGTTGCAACTTAAAGTCTTAAAGACAGCTTTGGAGGTCTTAAAAATATCAGTCTACTATTCCAGCAAGCATTTAGCGCTGTAATGCACTTCAGCATTTAGTTGGTGCTTTTATCCCTGTTGATGTCCATTGAGTGCAAGAGAATAGAAAATAAGCTTAAATTCTTCAGTTTCTAACGTCACAGGCAATAAGAAGACCCTGTGTCCCCAAGAATAATTTAAGACAAAAAAGCTCTATGAAAATACTGAAGGGGTAGGCATAAAAAGTTAAATGATGAAAATGAGTCGTCTTGGTTTAATAAGAAATTATTAGAGAAAACAGAAGAAAGAAGAAGACAAATGTTTTCATCTTGAGCTTCATTCCAACTGGCATTATATTGTTTGTCAAATGTTTTGCGATGTGGATCTTTGCTTCTTTCATCAAAAGTTTTTGTCCCTAGATAGAGATTTTGGTAGTGACTTAACTGTCAGCCTTTCACTGAGAAACTCTGAAAGTCTGAGCTCTGTTGGCAGCGGATGATTAGCGTCTTTTTCCTGATTGGTGCTGCAAAGCAATCAAGCAAATATCCCACAAAATCTAGCCTGTGGCTCGAGCCTATTCCAGCATGCATTAGGCTGAGTTCACATGAAGGTTTTTTTGGAAGCCACACGGTGCGCTTCTTATCTTTAATGGAGCAGTGCAGTCTGAGGCTTCAGGCGTGCTCGCCTCGTGTCTTTCTGCACACTCAAAAACAGAAACCCCTCTACTTTGGTGCGGGGCGTATCCATCCAGATGCATTCAACTGGATAATGTAGGTTGTTGACTCTGCGATGCGCCTCGTATCTTTTGCATGCAGGCGGAAAGCTTTGTGTGCGGAACATCCGCGGGCGCACTCATCCTCATATTCACACCCATGGGCAGCGTAGAGTCTTCAGTTCACCTGAGCTGCATGTCTTGGGAACGCAGGAGGAGACGTGCCAACACGTGAAGAATACACAGATGCCTTACAGATGGAAAAGACCAGGACTAAAAAAATTTTTAACCATTCCTGTTGTGACGCCACCATGCCACTGTGAATAAAAATGATGATTATTAAGATTATTTCTAGTATTATCAGTAATAGTTGTATGCCTGCTATGTGTGGCTACTGATTGAACCGGTTAGAACCAGTTTTCAGCAGAGTCACGCCGACGATAGATGGCAGGTGATGATGAACGGGGGTTAGAGGTACTCTGCGGTTGACCAAGATCCATGACAGCCCCGCAGGGATGAAGACACAGAGGCTTAATTGGAGAAAGAAGAGGAGGAGGGGAGGTTGGTGGGAGTAAGGTGGGGATCGTTCTAGTTTAATTAAAGTTGGGTCAGAGCCATGCAGGTAGATGCAATGTAATTACAATGCACTGTTAACCTGTCTCTCATGCAGAAAAGGGCATGTGAGGGCCATTTTTTCCCTACAAGGCTGCATTGCTGTAGAAATTCCTCTGGGACGTTTTTCTAAAGGCACTGAAGTCTCTCACTCTGAGATAAGACTTTTATTTTGGTACTGGTGCTCCCCCCACTTGTTTCAAACACATTTTGGTTACGGTATGTGCCTTCTTTTGTCTAAATTGAGGCTGCTCTGCAAAATACCAATCAAGCGGGCTCGTTCTCTGTCTTCCCATTGTTGTGTCATGTGGATGCTAACACTGGCTCAGCCAATTTGCCACGGCTGTCAAAACTGTGACAATTGTCACAGCGCCCCGGCTTAGGCAAATTCCAATTTGGGCGGTCAAATACATGTTTCCTGTAGACTTTGCGATCTAGGTTTTGTACCGCATATTGATGTGTTCCAGATGGGAACTGAAAAAATCACAAAAAAAGCTGAAAACGAAACAAGTTTTTACTTTTCACACTGATTGAAATTCATCAGATTTGTGTCATATGAGGAAAACGATAACAAAGGAGACACCATCAGCTGCAGAGCCTCTCATTCTCTTTCACTTATCCTTGGCTCGCTCCTTCTCTCCTTTGTGTCTCTCTCTTTATCTCGTTCTCTCTCTTTTCAGTCTATACCTGAACTCTCAGTCCCTTACTCACATACACAGCCCACAGCCGCATGAAATGTCATCTCGCCCTATCAACAGGTGCTGCGGGACTAAGATTGAACGTGTGTCATCAGGTACGGTACTCACATGACAGGGCATCCATCATGATGCCCCGTTACCCCGTTTCCACTCCAGTACCCCCGTTTTCCAGCCTTGGAGCCCCCCCCCAGGTGCTCTGGCTCATCACCCCTGACATCAAACAGCAGGAAAGTAATACCACACACCTCAGCTTGACAAGAAAAACTCTTAACAAAAGAATCAGCTCTCGGAGGAAAGATGACTCACTCGTCTCCCTTTTGCCGAGGATGTTTCCATGAAAATACGAATCCCTGTTTTGAATACGTTGCGTCCTTTCTGCCTCTGACAACACATCAGAGGGAGCGCGGAGACAGACTCCCCCCTTTGAGTTATGAGTCATAATTCTCCTCTGAGCACTTGTGTTCTCTGCCATCGCACGGCTATTTAGCAATGTTGCGTTCGTGAAAAGTCATAACTATTTCTGTGGGTTTTTATCAAAGTCAGTGTCATTTAGGAGTTTGTGACGGTGCCCAATTTCACTGAGGCACCATTTTCAAATGCAGGTGCCCTGTCTGTTTCCTGCTGTAAGACATGAAAATGCCACTGGAGCACAAAGCTTCCCGAGGTCTTTTAAAGGGTCTTTCAGTACTTATACCAACACATACTGTAATGTCACTACATAAGATTACACTGTGTTGTCTGCCGCTTTCCCTTCCCTCAACAGTTACCATTAAAGTCACAATAAAATAACATTTTGAGAGCCTCTTCCCTGATTTGATGCATTTCCTGTTTAGCAAACCAAAAGTGTAAACCAGCCAATAGGTAGGACGAGAAAGGCAGTTTTATAAAATGGGAGTTGCTTGATTGTTCAAAAATGGGTTGGTTGTAGTTGCTGAAATATTTGGTCATGCCTTATGGTTCAACATGACATCACCACTAATATAAACTGCTTTCCAGAATGGAGAAGTAATGGGATTTTGCTGTAAAAATAAATAATGAATAAAAAAAAAAATGTGATTAATTTTTTGGCATTATTTTATGCGTTTCCTGTTTAATACATGAATATATTCTGTGATGAAAGATTAGCTAACAAGTTCAAAAAGGTTTGTTTTTTTTTTTCATTTCATTTTGACTTTAAGGTAACTCTTAAAACTCTGTGTTGTTTAATTACATGTCGTTGCACCACTCCCCAACACTGACCCCTGTTTTTTTTCAATAGAATATCATCTTTGCTGTTGCATTGTGTGGTCCTGCCCCCGTCCATCAGTGATTGAGATTCTTGTCCATTTTTAAAAATTTGATTCACTAAGGAACATTTGTAAGGGTTGCTGCAGCACCCGGGAGCTTCCTGGCCCAGCCGCGGTCTGCCAGTGCTTGGGATTAGGTGCTTTAAGTACACCTCAGCCAGATTTGGAGAGGAACAGGTATTGCACTATTTTTGTCTAATTACTTCACCCTCCCAGATTATTCTTGTCAGTCTGGAGGTCTGAAGCAGCGCCTGTCGACTGTGAGTCTGCCGCTAATCTAACAAATAGATGCTCTGCACCTTGACTTGCTCACCTAGAAG
>OMLB01062647.1:0-13141 GCA_900302555.1 Myripristis jacobus | reverse complement strand
TGATTTAGTTTTTTGTCTGAAAGTACTGTACATGACCGAGGGGTAGCCTGTTCAAATCCTGACTGGGAAATCCAGGGCAGGACAAACGATGGAGACAGCCTCTCCTCTATTTAAAGCGTGACGGCCGCCCCGGTTTCACCTCCTCTCCTCCCACCTCACAGGTTAGAAAACTGCAGTACTTTGGGTGGACAGGGCAGCAGTAAGGGGGGAGGGAGGAGGGAGGAGCGGCTGTCAAATAAATCTGATTACACAGAGCTGAACTAAAGCACAGCACTACCAAACATCCACTGACGCTCTCCCACTTTTTGATTTTCTACCCAGGAGAGGAGCTAGCTGTCGATTTGGTGCCTGAAACCACATCAGTTCGATATGCGTACTTACACATGGAAGCTCAGGCTGATGCTGATAAAGTTTTAAAAATGCCTGGCGTGGAGCATGCGGGACACATGACCGTGCCAACTCAGCTCTGTAAAATCTCCTTACAGTAAACTGTGCAGCAGCAACGCTTTAAACGTCTCTGTGTGATCGACAGAAGTTGCAAAGAGAAGCTCACTCAGCGTTTGCTCACCATTTATAATGTACTTGCTCCCCCTGCTGGTTTAAAAAGGTCAGCACATTAATTGGCTGGTTTCTTTGATGGACGCTGTAAAAAATACGGCTCAAGTTCTCATGGATCAGTCACAGAACAGGAAGCACAGCAGGCAGGTTCTAGCAGGACTTTGAGCAGACCAGCTAGACAGGCTCCTGCAGGTGTAGACAGTGTGCAGGATCACTCTGAATTTCGTGCGTTTACCTGTAAGGTACATATGCTACTCAAATATCATATTGACTTTTTTTGTTTGTTTGTTTTTCTTGGTCACAGCGTCACAAATCCTGTTTTCTTGCTTTTTCGCTGAGTCATATTGCTATCAAATTGGGTTAGTCTTGTTTTGGGGTTTTTTTGGCAGCTGGTCAGACCAAGGACACAATCTTAAGGCCTCATTTGGACTCTAACTTGTTACAGGCATTTCTCATTATTTTAAGACTTGATAGACAAAATGATCAATAAAAACATCTCAAGGTTAATTGATAATTTTTAAAAAAGTCCTACAAAGCTGTGATGTGTATATTCGCAGTTACAGTATTTCCTGTCTGTGTGTGTGCGGTTACTCGTCCTGCAGGCCACCAACCTGATCACCAAGAAGGAGCTGCTGACGATGGACCCGGACACCGATGACGGGCAGCTGGTGTACGACGTCACCGCCGAACCCAAGCACGGCTTCCTGGAGAGCAAACTCAAACCCGGGAACCCCATCACCTCCTTCACACAAGGTAAGAAAACCAAATAAAGAAAAAGAGAGGGAGGGGGGAAGGGTCACACTTCATCATTTTCACCTCAGGTTTGCTCTCACATCGACTGAAACTGCCTCTTGTGTCGCGGCGCGTTGCAGCCCGGTCGCTCGTGTTTTTCCACCTCATTGTTTTCCTCCTCCAGATCTTTTCAGCATATTCATTTTAACATATTACATAATCTGGTGCTATTTCTGTTCCCGCTGAGTTCAGCTTTAATGCAGCCACCAGTGCCACCGCTCTTCTCTTTTACCTCATTTAATATAATTGCTTTTTCCCTTTTATTTTACACCGTTATGCAACTTTGTCGAGAAAAGTGCAGTGCAGATAAAATTTACGTCAGCGATATTGTTATTTGTACGCGAAGGGAAGAAAGGTCTCCGGTGTGCTGGCCTCAAAAGCACTCATTAGAGCTTTCAAGGTTTTTTCTCAGAGCAATGCTTCAATTTTCTTTTTTTTTTTTTTTTATCCTTTGTTTATCCAAGGAAAGATTTCTCAGTCGGCGTTATATGCTCTGACTATTTGAAGTTATCCGCTTTTGTCCACTGAAGCAAAGTTTTGTGGCTTGTTCAAAGGCGTCTCAGCAGCCGCCCGGACTCTCACAGCCAATTTGCAGTTTGAATCAGCAGCTCTGTAATCACAAGGCTGCTTATCTAACCTCGCCCAAGGATCAATGTTGGAACGCTGTTGTGTAGTCTTCTGCCCTGCAGCGGATAGCAGCTCAGTCTGAAGTGTCAAGCATCACATTTTGGAGTTGCCACATGTACAAACCAACTTGTTAGCAGTAACCAAGTAACCGATTTAATAAATAAATCCCCACCCCGTGAGAAGACGCGCGAAGAAGATGGAGGTTGTGGAAGTGTACACCTTTTCTCATTAATGCAGCCTGTGTAAACTCAGTTTCCATGGTAATGTTCACAAGATTCATGTCCAGGGTTGGGGTCAGGGTAATGAGCGGGATATTAAGATGCACATACAAAAATAATACATGCCATTTAGTGGACGCTTTTATTCAAATGCCACGAGTGCATTCGTTTTAGCCTCTGCACTCCTGGAGGAAATTACTTTGTGGCTTTCAATCCCCAAAAACAACGTGATGCTTTTTTTCGCCGCCTGATGTTGAAAGTGTAAATGAGCAAAAGGATGGCCCACAATTCAGGTTTTTTTTTAAATTGAAAAAAAGGCCCAGAGGCTGCAAATATACATTATTCTAAAGGAAACCCATTCGTCACCGTGGTTATTATTACTAATAAAGGTGCAACCATTTCGTGCTGAAACTGAAAACCGTGATTCCGCAGTCCTTGGTTTGTTTGTGTCTGTGTGGTGAACCGTGATTTTGTCCCCCCACAGCTCCTTGCAGATGATTTTTTTCAGCACAATGTGAAATCACAGCAAAATACCTTTGTGTCATAATATACAACATCCAGCGGTGCTTTTGATGAATAATAACGTTCAAGCCAAACAACTGACTTTTCCACGAGCTGCACTACAAAGGCCTTTTCTTGCTATGCTGCGCAATCTTCACACAACATTGAGCACTGGCAAAAATCCAGTCAGCTGTTTGTGTTGATTTTTTTCAGTTTTCCAACCCAAACAGTGAAACAAAACAAATGTAGGTGCAAACTCAGTGCTGTTACAGTTAAATCCCTAAGCACTGATACTAGCGTGACACTTTATTGATCCCGGTGTGGAAATGTTCCTTTGGCTTCTGGCCTCCCCACACGGAGGTCAGAGTGCAGCGTCAGGTCAAGGAAAGCGTTTTCCAGAGCTGGAGGGGATTTGTGGTCACATTAAGGAATTCAGCAGAGACAGGGCTTGAAACCGTCTCTACAGCTGAGAAGCGTCTCCCTACTGACTTGCCCGACCTGCTGCAGGGTTCCACCTTCTGTCATATTAAAAAGCTATAATGAATATTTTATATTTGAAATTGATTTTTTTTCACATTTTGCAACTCTGCAATCTCCCCGCCCTCTTCAGCTCTTCGACCCTGAGCGGGATTATACGGGAAGAGAAACATGAATGAAAGGATGTTTCTTTCTCCCCAACACATTTCATAAATTATGCCGCAACACCTCAGGCTGTGAAACCCTGCGTTAACATTCACCTGACGTCGTTCTTCTGCCCTCCAGCCGATATCAACCTGGGCCTGATCCGCTACGTCCTGCATCAGGAGAACGTGCAGGAAACCATGGACAACTTCAAGTTCCTGGTGAAAGACAGCAAGCCCAACGTGGTCAGCGACAACGTCTTCCACATCCAGTGGTCCCTCATCAGCTTCGAGCACAAAAGGTCAGACGGGGACATTATCGGCCATGTGATGACTGACTGATGACATACGTGACTCTACGAACTAATTCATCCTCTATTCATCTTTTTTGTGCCACATGCTTCAGATCTTTTAGATTGTAGAATTATTTTATATGATTTAAGTCAAGTCAAGTCAAGTAAATTTTATTTATATAGCCCAATATCACAAATTTGTCTCAAGGGGCTTTACAGGAATACAACTTCCTCTGTCCTGAGACCCTCACATTGGATTTAGGGCTCTGATGTGACTCAGCCTTTGCGGAAAAACAACAACAACATATTGTTTCCCTTGACAAACAACTTTAGCAGCCTAAAAGATGCTTAAGATGTACCCACTCACTTGATGCTAACTGCTTTGACCGGATTATACAATAAATTTAGCAACAGAACATTTTTTAGGTCTTCTTTGGTTGAAGCTGATTTAATATCAGGCCTCAGGTAGAGCTGGGCGATATGGACAAAATCAAATATCACAATATCTGTGACCAAATACCTCGATATCAGTATTGTGACGATATTGTAGGAGAGACACGAGATTTTTACTAAGTAATCTTTAGTGTTGAGGATGATGGCCAAGCAGTTACAGTGGAATAAGTTTAAAACCAGAAAAGGACATTGACTTATGCCACATCACAATATTAGATTATCTGAAATCCCAGATGATATCTAGTTTCATATCACAGTATCTATATATCGCCCAGCCCCAGTCTCAGGTCTTAAATAAAGTCAGGAACCTGTGAGTCCTAATTTTCTCTGCCGTTGCCACAGCTACAATGTGAGTGAGAAGGCCGGCACGGTGGCCGTGACGGTGAAGCGAAGCGGCAACTTGAACCAGTACGCCATCGTGCTGTGCCGCACCGAGCAGGGCTCCGCCTCCTCCACCAGCAGCGCCGGCTCCCGGCTGGGACAGCACGACTACGTGGAGTACGCCGGGCAGGTAACTGAGCACAGCTAATGAAGCTGTTAGTATTTTATTGCTTCTGTTATTAAATGTTATAAAGAGCTCCTCAGAAAACAGACATCAGTCATTTTGTTTGATCTAAACCAGCTTGCAGTTCACCATGTTCATTGTTTACTCGTTCTCACTGAATTCCTTGTATTTCAGCAATATTTATTTCTATATTTATTTCTTTTTTCAATCATTTGTTTTTCTAGGATAAGCACTACCTTGTCAAAAAGCGCATTGCATGATGTTCACTTTCTTTCCTTAATGACCAGCTTCCACTGTACTTTTTAAAATTTATTATTCATTTATTTATTTGGATCTCCATTAGTCACTACCAAGGTAGCAACTACCCTTCCTTACATTACATCAGAACACAAAGATAACTGTTGGTCGTCTCCTCCGTTTCCAGGTGCAGTTTGACGAGCGCGAGGACACCAAGGTCTGCACCATCATCATCAACGACGACAAGGTGTTCGAGGGGACTGAGAACTTCCACGTGGAACTGAGCATGCCCGTTTACGCGCTGCTGGGCGCCACCACGCGAGCCGTCGTCAACATCAACGACACCGAGGACGAGCCCACGCTGCAGTTCGACAAGAAAACCTACCACGTGAACGAGAGCACCGGCTTCGTCCACGTTCCCATCGAGAGGAAAGGTACTCAAGACTTTTCTAACATCCTGAAAAAACCTGACCAACAGCAAGTTAAGCAGCAACACTGGTCAGCTTAAAGGAACACTTCACCCAAAAAGATATTTCCACAATAATCCTAATGCAGTCTCTCCATTCATCCAGATAGTTTGTGTGTGATTTGGTGACGTTTCCATTTCAGATTGTCTTTAAAATGGACAGTGATCACCAGTGTTTGAGTGTAAATCTCCATTTCAGACAGAAATGCTTGTGCCACATGCAAACAAATAGCATGACAGTCATATTTGGTGTCAAAGGCTGGAAAAGTTCAAGTAAGCGTGTCAAAGGTTTGTCATGAGGCACAAATAAGTCCAATCAAATAAAAAAAACCCTCTTAAAAAATTGTGTTCCCTGCATAAATCCAAGCACAATGAATAAACCTCCACAACAGCGCAGCCACACACCAAACGCAGCTGTTTTTCTGCTTTTATGTGCAAAGATAAGCGTATAGCAGGAAGCCTGTTGCACAGTTGAAAGCTGAATTTTTTAGAGCAATTCAGCAGCACAAAGCCGTGTTTCTTGATGTTTGACACCTCCTCTCTGTTCTCCTCCAAGGCGATTCGTCCAGCACCGTCTCCGCTCTGTGTTACACCGTGGCCAAGTCGGCTCAGGGCAGCAGCCTCCACGCCCTCGAGTCCGGCTCCGACTACAAGAGCCGCGGCATGAGCCACGACAACCGGGTCATCTTCGGCCCCGGGGTCAGCATGTCCACCTGCGACGTCAAGCTCATCGACGACAGCGAGTACGAGCTGTCGGAGGAGTTCGAGCTGGTGCTGTCGGACGCCTCGGATAACGCCCGCATGGGGGACGTGACGGTGGCCAAGGTGGTCATCGACGGGCCGAACGACGCGTCGACCGTCTCTCTGGGCAACGCGACATTTACATTCAGTGAAGACGCCGGTATGAGCTGCTTTTTCCATCAAAATCTTGGAATGTGCCTTTAACTGCTTCATTCTGATTGGTTGAAACGGCTCGGAGCAGGGTGTGCCGAGACCAGAAGAAGCATAAATTTCGACTCAGCGAATACAAAGTGTTTTTGATGTGAAAAGTTTGTTGTGTTGTGTAAGGTGAAGATGAAAATGAGATTATCTCCGTGGGGAAATTGAGTGTCTGCAGCGTTCAGGCATAAATTTTCTTCGGAGGGGAAAATAAAACACTCCTAATGAAAACCATGACCTCCACCACCCAGGTACGATTGAAATACCGGTGCTGCGCCACGGCAGCGACCTCTCCTCGGTGACCTCCGTGTGGTGCGCCACCCGACCCTCGGAGCCGCCCTCAGCCAGCCCGGGGGTCGACTACATCCCCAGCTCCAAGAAGGTGGAGTTCAAACCAGGAAAGACTGAGGAGGTGAGGAGAGAGATTCTGCAGCTCGCCAGTTACCCGCAAAAAACAATCTGGTGTCATTTCAGAGCTCGAAATTGTTTTTTCACAACTACAAGGATAACATATGTACATATTAAATGTTTAGGGGAGTCTTCCTCCATTTGGATTACATTTACCCAGAGCTCTTTGGCAGTCAGGCTGGGAGCCGAACTTCAAAGGAAGGAGGTGAAGGCACTTTAACTTGCAGATGAAATTTCTGCACTTTTATATGCAAGTGCGAGTGCCAGGCGACACCTTGAGACAGTTGTTGTTGTTTGCTCCAGTAAATGGCTGTTTTATCTCCAAACCAAAGTGTCTTGGTGTTTTCCCTTTGAACTGAATGATGAGGCATGTTTAAAAGTACGCAGTAAGTATGCAGAGAGAAAAAAAAGTCTTGAGTCAGCATCACTTTCCCCGCCTTTAGTCCGTCTCCGGTTCTTCCTTCTGTCTTTCTTTCAGCAGCAATATCAGCATTTTTCTTCCTGTATTAAATATTGCCTTATGAAAAGGAATTTGGGAGCAGTCCTGTTTTTTTTGGCCTCACTCCCTCAACCAGTGATTATTTCCATTGCTGATAAATCATTTAGTCTATAATCTGTGAAAAATCACACCAAAGTCTCATAGGAAGTGATCAGAGCGCAAAGTGATGTCTTCAAAAGTCTTCTTTTGTCTGACCAGCAGCCAAAAAACCCAAAGTATTAATTTGGTAAAGATATGAACAGAGAAAAGAAGACAGAATGAGGAACTTAGTGATCTTACTGAAGCTGGAATCAGATAGCTGCTACATTCTTTGCGATATACATCTGTCATCTTGAGGAAGTGGGCTGAGTCTTAATTTTTACAAGGTGTGAGAGGGGCTCCAGCTGTAGGGGAGGAGCTTTTTTACAACCCAGAAAAAAAATTCAGCTGATTACAAGGGATGTTAACAAAAAGCATTAACCAAAATCTTCTGATAAACTGAGGAGGTTGTAGACGAGATTAAACCGAAAAGCCCTGACCTCACACGGGACACCTTTAAAAACATTTCCAACTCTCTGTTCCAGACGTGCAGTCTGACCATCATGGACGACGTCCAGAACCCGGCCATCGAGGGACCCGAGTCCTTCGTGGTCTTCCTGAGTTCGCCTCAGGGGGCCGTCCTGCAGGAGCCCTACGAGGCCAACGTCGTCATCACCGACACCTTCCAGGACAGTACGTAAAAACAATTTAAATAGCACCTCTGTTTTGTCAGACAGTGAATGAACGAATGATTGATTTATTTCATGTCATACCATCAAGCACATGAATTTACACACAATATAAATAATCTATATAGATATGCTTTCGGATCAGATATAACTAAAACTGCGTATACTTTCAAACAAGAAGTTTTTCTATTTATAAGCTCTATATTTTCGGTGAGAACCAGCTTTATCCAAGGATTCAGCAAATGCAAATGTTCACTTCACACATAGCCACTTCATCATTTCATAATCCCCCGCAGAAAAAATGAAACTTATTTGCACTGAACTTATTAAATAAAACCTCTTTCCTGTTAGGATACAATACAAAACAAAATGGATTTTTTTTTTTCAGTTTCATTGAACTCACAGAAATATCAGAACCCATCTGGTATATTTCACACCCGGTTTGGGCAAATAAAGAGCTTTTTCTTTTTGGACAAACTAGATTTCCCATTGTTTTCCAAACCATATATGTTCATAGCTGACTTTTACTCCACATTTCTGCAGCCTGTTTTTGTATAAATAGGTGGAAAAAAGCTTCTAAACTGACTAAGACCTGTCAGCATTAACAGTCTTTATCCACTGAACCTCACAAACCTTCAGTGTAGCGTCACTGGAAAGAGCTGGATTTGCATCTCATCTGTTTCTTGAAGTTGTATTTTTACAGCACAGTAACTTATCTTCTCATCGTCTCCTTTGCCCTTCCCAGTTCCCAGCATGCAGTTTGAGAAGAGCGCCTACACGGTGAAGGAGAAAGACGGCGTCCTCCACATCCCCATCATCCGCACGGGCGACCTGTCCTTCAAGTCGTCGGTGCGCTGCTTCACCCGGACCATGACGGCCATGGTGATGGACGACTTCGAGGAGAGGAGGAACGCTGACGACTCCCGCATCACCTTCCTCAAGGGAGAGAAGGTCGGCTTTACCAGAACTTTGTCTAACATCAGTACAAGTTAACACACTTTTTTTTCCGTCAGATCCCTTTACATACCCGCCAGCTTAGGCTTATTACATTTCCACATGCAAACGCTAAAAAACTGAAAAAAGAGCAGACAGACTATGTGGGTGAGACATTGAGGACAAGGGGCTCATTAAAACAACTCACCTCAGAGGGAAAACAAGAGAGAGAAGTCAAGATGACAAACAGAGACACAGGTGAGCCGGGGACAGAAACAAAACGTGATTAAAATTCAACACCGAGATCAGAACAGAGCAGTAGCCTAAAGTAAAGACAATAAGTAAGGGAAATTAAGTCTGAGTGACCCGGTGTAATCCTTTGCCCCGTCATTTTTCTCTCTGGAGATGTCTTCCAGTCTGATATCTTCTGTATTCATTGCAGCACCTCTTTGCTCTGCTTTCAGATTGTGTTTTACGGCGTTTCTGCTTTATTGCAGCGGCTCTTGACCTTTTCAGTCTGTGACCTCCAAGAACAGAACGATGCAAAAAAATGCCGGCTTTCAGGCACGTCGACGACCTAATGAGGATTTTTATTTTCCTCCCTCTCAGGCTGTGTCAGCTGATTAATGATCAGGAGAAACTTAGAAGATACAAACAGGCATTTATCACAAACATCAAGCGCATAATAACCCGGTGTATCTCACTCGCTGATCCAGGAGAGAGTCACAGGAAGGTTTCTGCCCCTGAACTGTCTGTCCTGACTCCCTGTCTTCTTTTAAAAGGCTGTGTTCTCCTTATATTTTTGTTTTTAAGTCATCAGCACATTAAAGGTTTTTTGTCCCGTGCGTTTCCAGGTGAAGAACTGCACGGTCCACATCAACGACGACTCCGTTTTCGAGCCCGAGGAGGAGTTCCAGGTGCATCTTGGGACGCCG
The DNA here is from genome assembly GCA_900302555.1 of Myripristis jacobus. Classification (NCBI taxonomy): domain Eukaryota; kingdom Metazoa; phylum Chordata; class Actinopteri; order Holocentriformes; family Holocentridae; genus Myripristis; species Myripristis jacobus. Next base: position 3,450 of record OMLB01062647.1, on the reverse strand, counting down.
CAGGGTGACCACTGGAGCGGCGCCATGGTGGGCGCCAGCGACATCGTCACCATCACCATCACCAACGATGAAGACGGTAAAAAGACTGATGATATTTTACTCCATACCCGAGAGGAATTGTGACAGAGAACGGTCCAGTAACTAGTTTGGTTTAGAGATACACAAAAAACAGATTTGCTAGGATTTTTCAGACTAAGCTCGACTGAATTATGGAAAAAGAACGAGATCTTTGTTCAGTTATCGGATATGCACATTCGATTCAGACTGATAGATTCATCTGACAATATATCAGTCCGGTATCGGCCTTTTACTAGATTTCAGGTGTTAGGGTTAGGGTCATGTCTGCTCTCTGTAATCCATTCATTTCATTATTTGCTCATGTTTATGTTTTTTGTAAGATAATGATGTAACTTGGTTGATTTCTGTCACCGGGCTCATTTAAGTCTCTGACACCTTTCCTCTGTCTCGCCTCAGCTCCCACCATCGAGTTCGAGCAGGCGTCCTACCAGGTGAGAGAGCCTCCCGGTCCAGACGGCATCGAGGTGCTCAACATCAAGGTGATCCGCCACGGCGACCTGGACCGGACCTCCAAGATCCGCTGCAGCACCCGGGACGGGTCGGCCCAGTCCGGGGTCGACTACAACCCCAAGAGCCGCGTGCTGAAATTCACACCTGGTCAGTGATGAAAAGCCTCACGGACCTAATTAAAAAATAAAAATGTTTACTTTCAGACACATGACGCATGATTTTGATTTTTACTTGTTTTTACTTTTATTTATTAATTTAATATTAATTATTAATTATGTATATTTTACAAAAATGGTTTATTTATACATTTTATACAGTTTTTTGTACAAAGTTCTGAGAAGTTTTGCCTTTTGAAACCGCTTTGGAAACAAGATGACTACCTAAAACATGTTTACACTTTAATAAGCGAGTATCAGTGCTGACTCATCCCTTACAACCAGCAGTGGGTTTTCATATTTGCTAAGACCTCAAGGATGTATGTTTTATTGATACTGATACAAGGTCACTTCCACACCTCACGCGCTGCTTAGAGAAGAGCAGAAAGAGAGAGGGTTATTTTCTTATGTGTGAACATACTAGCCGTCTTTAAATAAAAAATAAAACAAAACAATAAAACCATAGCCTCCCGCTTTGCCCGATATCACCTGAATGCATCAGAAAACCAGCGGCCAGCAAAGTCCGCTGACTCAGGATGTTTAACAATGATCTGAAACGTAATATTTATTACCGTCGTCTTTCTGTTGTCTGACCATCAAAGGAAGATCAAAGAGTTGAGGAGGAAACAAAAGATGAGAGTCTGATAAACACCGAGTCTGATTCAGCCACACTAAACACAGACACTGATCCTGTGTCAGTGCACAGGATCTGACAAACTGTATCTGCTGTTTCTCCTGTAAGCTGGGATGAGGCAACAGGATGAAATGTAACATGGATGCAAACTTAAAAAACGTCTCCCTCTGTCGCTCGCCAGGCATGGACCACCTCCTGTTCAAAGTGGAGATTCTGTCCAATGAGGACCGGGAGTGGCATGAGTCCTTCTCATTGGTCCTCGGCCCCGACGATCCTGTGGAGGCGGTGCTCGGAGAGATCACCACGGCAACCGTGACCATCCTGGACCAGGAAGCTGCAGGCAGCCTCATCCTCCCTGCCCCGCCCATCGTAAGAATTTATGAACGAGCTGTTTCACCGCTCTTTGAGTGAGACGATCGGAGCTGTGCAAACCTGCCAGACGCCTGCTTCCTGGTTCTTGTTTTCTCAGGGGCTAGACATTCATGTTTCTCCTGTCCTTAACTGACAAGAAAGAAATTGAAACCAGTCAGCAGTTTGGGTTTGTTTTTATTCAGCCATCACTGCACCAAGGCGATGTCGTGGTGTTGTTCCAAATTTCAGGTTGTGAGGAATCTCAAATGCAACTCCAACATTTATTGTGGCCATAATTACTGCCACGCGGATCACGCAGGAGTAAAACAATACAAAAATCACCCTCCTGCTTTCTTTGTCTCTCCCGGACTTAATCCTCTTCCCTCTGACCTTGTTTTCTTCCCCCTCTTCCCTCTCTCCCTCCCTCCCATCCAGGTCGTCTCGCTCTCCGACTACGACCACGTCCAGGAGGTCACCAAAGAGGGCAGTAAGAAGACGCCGTCGCCCGGTTACCCCCTGGTGTGCGTCACCCCCTGCGACCCCCACTACCCCAAGTTCTCTGTGATGAAGGAGCGCTGTGAGGAGGCAGGCATCAACCAGACCCAGGTTCACTTCTCCTGGGAGGTGGCGGCGCCCACGGACGCCAGCGGCGCCCGGTCCCCCTTTGAGACGGTCACAGACAACACGCCGTACACCAGCGTTAACCACATGGTGAGTCAGGAATACCGGCGCACTTTAGAAATACACCAAGCATCTGGTGCTGTCGCCTAAAACTTCAACTTGATGCGTCATTTAGGCTCATTAAAATTAATTTTAGTCATTTAAAATTGTGTTTTCCTTAAAACAAGGATGAGACAAGCAGGATGAGAGAATCCCACTTGCACAAGTCCAAATATGTCAAAATATGGCAGAATAAATAATTTCAGCCCACTAGGATCGAGAAATTCAAGTTTGAACTGTGAAGATGAGACAAAATTACATGTTTGGATTTTGGATTTTTAGATTTGCTTTTTTTGAATATTGGAGGCATTTTGAGTGAGAAAGTCAAGAGCTGCTTATAGTCCACTCCACCAATCAGAAGTCACCCAGACTGCAATGTCCAGAAAAGTATCATGATGGGATATTCTGGCACAATGCAGGCAGTATTTGATGCGATTAGTGGTACTGTCCAAAAAAGTGATGGTTTTATTGGATGAAATTTAAAGATTAAAGATAAGCTGTTTTTTAGAGAGTAGAAAGACATGGAATATGCAAATTAAAAAATGCATAAAAAGCAAAATATAGTGCATGTTGTAGCATTTATTGATAAACACTCCTCTCTCTCTCTGTGCTCCTCAGGTCCTGGACAGCATTTACTTCAGCCGGCGTTTCCACGTGCGCTGCGTGGCTCAGGCCAGAGACAAGGCCGGTCACCTGGGGACGCCGCTGCGGAGCAACATCGCCACCATCGGCACCGAGGGCTCCATCTGCCACACCCCCGTTACCACGGGAACCGCCCGAGGCTTCCAGGCCCAGTCCTTCATTGCCACGCTCAAATACCTGGACGTGAAGCACAAGGAGCATCCCAACAGGTGAGGGGGAGGAGGGGCAGAAAGACTAAAGATTCTCAGTGCACCTATCCTAGAAGAAATAGCTAAATTAATCCAGTCAAACCTGAGATTAGGTGATTAAATAGCAAAATCTACACATTTATATTTTTATTATCACTGTCAAATATATTTTTAATTTCTATTGTTTTACAATTTTTTATGAGAATAATCACAATAAATTAACCATGGATAC
>OMLB01062641.1:5647-22598 GCA_900302555.1 Myripristis jacobus | reverse complement strand
GTATACAATCACAACACGGTCGCATCCACATCTACCAGTTCCATTTAAGGAGATGTAATTCAGGCTTCTCCAACAAGCCTGACCCTGGTTATTGATTGGCTGAATGTTCGGTATTCATATAGCTGTATAGTCCATTCATGAGGATAAAGTCCACTTTGTAGGGTGCAACAAAGCCCCTGAGGGAATCAGGAGGTCCTTGCGTGAGTGTGTGTGAGTGTTTATGTGTGTGTGTGGGGGGGGTTTCCTGGGCTGTTGACCACCAGTTATCAGCAGGCAATCACCAGACGGTTTTGGAATTTGTCTCTACTGACCCCAGTAGATGTTAACTCAGGGATCAGTTGACCAGTGAGACCAATCAAGTCCTTGAGGGGGGGAAGAGACCATCCTCCAGTCCCTTTGCATTTCTGTATGATGAGGGAAGATGTTTATTCCCGTATTTTCCCAAGTGGCCCCAGGGTGACAAATAAGACAAACCCTAGATTGGCAAAAGTTGTTGTGTAAGCTTTGGTCAGCCTCCAGTCACACGGCAGACATGCCATTTGTTGGTGGGGTCCACGCCTTGGAGGCCTGGATCCTACAGGGGAGTCCTGTGTGCTTTGTTTTGTGGCTATGCTTCGTTCCGGCAGTCACCCAGCCGTGCCCTCCCTGCGCCCCCAGCTGCTCGGGGACTGTCGGGGGCGTAGCGGCTACGCTTGTCCTGCTCGCACCGGCTATGGGGGGGGACTGGCTAGCTACCTCTGGCTGGCTATCTTTGGTGCGAAGCAGGGCTTCTAACTCACTGAGCCTCGCCTCCAGCGCTTCTACTCTATCACAGTTCTTACATTTACCAGTAGCATGGTCGCTAAAGGAGGCATAGGAATAGCTAAACATACCACACGCCGAGCAGGAAAGGGAAGGGGAGAGAGAGGGAGAGGAGGAAGCCATCGCTAGCAGTTAGGCTGAGTTAAGTTATGTGAAGCGATGGGCAGAGAAAAGGCGCTAAGGAGGAGGAAAAGGTTGTATACTTGGTAAAAACGAGATGAGGTGTTAATGTACAGCAGGTAATGTGTTACAAGCCCAATGTAAGGCAGATTGGGATTATTTAAATGTGAAAAATTACGCTAAAATCTGCTAACAACAAACTAGTCGAGCACAGCTCAAGCACCGGAAGGAAAACAATACGCTCACCATCAGTACGTTGCTACGTCACCAGGCAACAGCAATAATTGATACAAACATTATTTTTGTGACCAAAAATGTGTTGGTTTAAGCCTTAGCTTATTATACCTGCCCATCTTGCATTACATAATCTGTTTTGCCACCCTGTCACTACTGAGTTTAGGCATTACAAAACACACAAAAAAAATACAAAACGTAAAGTCTAAAGCACACACTGTGTGCTTTAAAAATGTATGAAGTGTACTACACATTCTTAATTGTCAAAGCTCACTGTCACAGTTAACCCCTTTGTGAGATCTACAGTATTTATTTATTTTTTTTAAAGTATGTCATAATCCTTGTTTTTTGGAGGGAAAAAACATTCACTTAAGTTGAAACCAACTTCCAAGGTTCCAATTCCAATTAACCCATGTAACAGTCAAGGAGCAATTTATTTTTTGCTTTGTGCATTATTTATGCAGCTATAAAGTCAACCAGATCTCTAAATTTTAAAGTATGTGAGTTAATAAATAGTGTGTTGGCTGGTTTCTGAAAATAACGAGTACTGTTGTACTTTTTGTTGTACGACTAAAAAGTAACACCAAAAAATACTTTTTCGTGTCATTGTTGAAACTGATTGTCAGGCAAAACAGCTTCAACATCAGCTGCGGGTTGGAGTCCTTGTGGGCCATGAACACAGTCAACAGTGAGGAGGGCTACTTGGAGGAGGTTGTGGACGTTCTTTGTTTTAGCAGTGAGGTGATGAAAATCAAAGAGGGAACCATCCAGATGGTAACAGATGTCCACTCCTTTCTCCAGTCCATGGAGTGCCTGAGACAGCATTCTTGTCAAGAAGATGTTGAAGAGGTCTGGGGGCTAGGACACCTCTCTGCTCTGCTTCACTCCATTGCTTATCTCAAAAGTTTCTGTCACATCCCCGCTGATGAGGACCTGGCTGGTCATACCCTTGTGAAAGAGCTGGATGACCTTGACAAACGTCTGTGGACATCCAATATCTTCAAGGACTGTCCAAAGAACTTTCCTGTTGACAAAAGGCAGGTTTTGCTCAATGCACTTCTCTCACGGAAAAATCATGTCCATGGTGCTTCTGCCTGGCCTTAAGTCCCACTGTGCCTCTGGAAGAATCTTCTTGAAGACAGTGATGAGTCCTTTGAGAATGACATGTGCAAAGATTTTTCCAGCGATGGAGATGAGTTACATGGTCCTGTAGTTTCTCCATTCTGCTTTGCACCCGTCGCTCTTGTAGAGAGCAACAGCCAGGGTATCATGGAAATCATCTGGCATCTTCTTCTCTTCCCAGATGCTCTGCAGGATATCAAGAAAGGTCTCAAGGGGCATTAGGCCCTGCTGCCTCTACTGTGGAGAAGCAAGCTGTTGAAGTGTTCTGCTGCTCAATCCTGCTCGGTCATTGATCAGGGATGTGCTGTGCAAAGAAAGCCATGGAAAGCAGTCTGATCATCATGGGATGTACTCTGTCTTCCGGGAACTAAACTAATCTTGCATAGCGTTGGACTTTTTCGGCTTTGCCCTGCCACCACTGGTCCTGCATCTCATTCAGGCCTGCCTGGAGGTTCTTAAACCTGTCTTTCTTGGAGACTGATGATGGATCATTCTGCTAGTCAGCGTAAGCTCTGTTCTTGGCATCCAAAGCTACCTGGGTTGACTCATTGTTTTCATCAAACCAGTCTTGTTGTTTTTGATGTAGTCTCCAGAAGGCGATGGACCATCTTGAAATTTTCAGTACACAATCGAACTGGGCAAGATGGGACGAGTTCTTCAGCCTGGGTGTATTGTAAGGAAGCCCTAACAGCCTTGGGCTGGTAGCTGTGTGGTGGTAGGATGTGCAGGTTCATTACTGCCCTGACCAGTCTATGACCGGTCAAGTATTTAGCACCTCTCATGGCACCGGTCACCCATATGCCCCTGATGTCACGTTGCCGCACAATGATAAAATCAATCGTGCCATTGTTTCAACCTTGGGTGCATCTAGGTGGTCTTGTACTTGAACAAGGTGTGGGTGATGCACAGGGTGTGTTCCACACTGTCTCCTAAGCACTCCTTTCCAACTGCTGTGGTCTCTTCCTACTCTTGCATTGAAGTCACCAAGAACAAAAAGCTTGTCATTTTGGGGGGTTGTCTTGATGTCCTGGTAAAATTCTTCATAGAAGTGAGCCTTAACTTCATCAGAACTTGTGACAATACAAAAGAACATCATGCCTCATTTGATACGTTAGAGCTGTCATGGCATGTAATTGGTCTGACTTGTATTAGAAACTAGACTTGGTCTTTGGTAAGGGCCTTAGTATTCTTGTTGTAAATGTTAGGGATCTATCTCTGTCTTATCACTTATGCATTTTCTTTGATGCATTAGTTTCTCCAGTTATTCAGACGAGTTCTAAAACTGTCAAAAAAGCTACATTAATGAGAATACCAGTGCTCTATTTATGGAAGCTTTATCTAATTCAGTCACAAACAAGCAGGGTCTGTTGATGATTTTCTAAATCATTTTAATTCCAAAATACTCAGGGTTGGTGATGCAATAGCACCTGTTAAGAATAAAACTATTTCTGGCAAGCACAATGGAGAAATGCTACACAGCAGCATAATCAGAAGAGAGAATGCAGGAAGGCAGAGATGGAGAAAAAGATGGAGAAAAACTAAACTTCAGACTGACTATGACATCTACAAAGAGAAACTCTCCAAAACTTAGAGTGAAGCAGGCATAGGAAGTCGTATTTCTCTAATATCATTAATGGAAATATCAGTAATGCTCACCCACTGTTGACAGGTTAACACCCACTGTTGATAGGTTACCAAGTCCCCCGCTTCAGTCACCCCCTGACTTCCTGTCAGCTAAAACATGCAAGGAGTTTGTGTATTTATTATGTATGTATTAGCTCCACTCAGCCCTGCAGAGACAGTATGACCTTATCACCCTCTGCAAAAAGAATGGTCTTTATTTCTGAATTCACTGCAATTAATAGCAAGATTCTTGAAAACATAATGTGACATCTTAAACCATCCATGTGCTCACTAGATATTCTGCCTACAAGCTTTTAAAAAAAAGGTTGTTAGCTCTTTGCCAGTGGTTTTGTTGCATATTGTAAATGGCTCACTACTCTCAGACTAAAAACTGAAGTTGTCAGGCCCCTCCTGAAAACGAGCAACTTAGATGCTTGAATACTAAATAACTAAGCACATCTGAAACCTTCCCCTCTTAAGCAAGATTATTGAGAAAGCAGATTTTTATCAAATCAATTAATTTCTTCCAAATGAATAACATCCTTGACAGCTTTCATTCAGGTTTCCTTCCACATCATAGCATTGAAATTGCTCTCACAAAGGTTGGAAATTTGCTTGAATAATGATTCAGGGAGTCAAACAGTCCTGGTGTTATTGGATCATTCTTCAGCATTTGAAACTGTGGATCATAAAATACTTCAGGATAAACTGGAAAATTGGGTTTGGCTTTCAGAAATGGTCCTCAGGTGGTTTATCATATTTAGTCATATTTAGAAGGAGAAGATATGTAGTAAATGAATCTGAAAGAACCGTCATGACATATGGAGCTCCACAAGGAGTGGTTCTTGAGCCCCTCGTATTCATTCTTTACATGCTACCTCATCGTCACTTCTCCAAGGCAACAATGTTGCTTGTCATAGCGATGCAGATGACACCCAAATCTCACCAAATGACGATGGTCCTATAGACTGAGAAAGTAAACAACTGCATACAACAAAATTTAACAATTAAACAAAGACTGAATTAATTCTTTTTTTCGCAATAAAGAAATACAGCTGGTACTTAGTGCTTACCTTGATTCTAGAGTAATAAACACTACCACACTCATCAGTAATCTTGGTATTAACAATGATGAGGATGTAAATTTTAGCAAACACATCAAAGCAGTAACAAAATCAGCATTCTGGCATCTTAGAAACACAGCTAAAATTAGAGACTTTCTGTCCGAGAAATATCTAGAGAAGATCACTCACGCTGTTTCGTCCTAGGTGGACTGCTAATTAGTTGCAACTGTCTAATGGTCTTGCTGGGGAGGCCAGTATGCACTCCTTATTGTCCTCCCCACCGCGACCAAGACAAACACCAAGAAGACAGAACACATTTCTCCAATTCTTAGATCCTTACACTGGCTTCCACTTGAACATAGAATTAATATCAAGGCCTTACTTGTTGTCTGTAAGTCTCTCAATGATCTGAGTCCAAAGTATATTGCAGATATGTTGATGAGTACAAACCAGGTAAGTCTCTCTGGTCAGTAAGTGGTGCCCAGAGTTAAAACCAAATGTGGTGAAATGGCTTTTAGCTTTTATGCTGGCTCATTCCCATAGTTGATATCTAAAAATATGTATAAGACAAAGCAATGACAAACACATTGACAGTGCCAACAACAGCAGGGCATAAATTAAAATTAATGCCAACTAAATTCATATCTTAACTGCCCTACAAAGCTCTCCAGCGCTCCAAAATGGCAGACACTTCACAGACACAAATCAGATACTTAAGATCAGATCATATTTATTATGCATAATTCAAATATTTCTATGTGTTTAGGTAACAGGAGTGCCATTCAAGGAACATGTAAAAAAAAATCTGCTTCAAACCAGACAAAATAAAAATATCAGTTTTATCACAGACATGTTTTTCGAAATAAAACCCTTACTGTAATTCCCATAATCATATCACAGTGTAACCAGTCTCAACTGTAATAGCATTCTGTCTTTGACGATTGTAGTCAACATTTTGACAGGTTGCTGTGCACAGCTCGACTTTAGCTTATGTTTTTGTTCTCAAGTGACCCCTTTTTGGTAAATTTATTTTGAGGGCTGTATCCCCACATTTCCGGTCTTGTTCTGGCTAATTCTATGGAGGGTGATGTAGCTTGAACATAAACTGTGTCCCTGCAGCTGACATGTCTTTTTCAAATTTCAACTGAGGGTGCAAAATATTAAACTGAGGGTGCAATGCATGCTTTTGCATCCTCACAGAATCGGGCCTGTCTGCTGGCCTGTGAGTGAAACACAAGGAAAGACAGAGAGGAAGAGAGAGAGGGACACAGTCATGACCAAGCAATTTAAAAAAATGTGACAGAAGAAAATGCCACTATGAATCCCACAGTCTCCCACTGCCTAGCAAAATAAAAGTCCAAAGGATGGCAAAACAATGGTAAGATATGGAAAAGAACAGAGGACATTTTAGAAAGGAGAATGGTGCTGTATGATTAAGAAAAGAATGAGTGTGCCCAGACACAAAAAATCATTTTCTATCAATGCCTCTTAAAGGGGATTGAGGCAGTTGCACTCATGCCCCAGCTCTCCTCTCTTGTGATGCATGGTTCACATATGAAATTAAATCATTCTTTTCCCATATAATCCAACCACAGCAATTTGTTGTGATTTAAGTGTAATCAAATGCTTCATTCTAGAGGCCTGAGGATCTGTAGTTTATCTCCTCCGTAGTCTTCAATGTATTTATTTGAAGCAAGAGTCCAAAATGTTTTCTTATCTACCAAAAAAGTACACAGGGAATTTGCACTTGGGAAAACAAAACATGACAATCTGGATGGTAGTGTTCTTTGCGCTTTTGCCTCATTGCATATGCATTTGTGCTTGTTCCAATCCTAGTATGCAAACTAGTGGGAGGGTGATATGGAAATTGTCAGTGGCTGTGATTTATCAACTCTGGAGGATTGCAATTATCTGTTGATTGCACTGATATTTAAGACATAGGGAAAACATCTTAAAAGTTAAAGCATTGGTATGCTTGGCTACAACAGTAGAAACTCAGTGGAATGTAGAAATAAACTAAGCTGACTTACTGTAAATTTATAATTCACCAAGATAAATTCTAACCTTTTTGGAATAAATATAAATTCCAAAGTTACATATGGTATGGTATGGTATGGTTGCCTGTGGAACATAATGTCTATAAGAATCTCTTTATAGGAGGAATTTATGATGATGTGATATGAGGAAAAGAAGACCATGCATGATCACTTTTAATGATTAAAAATATGCTGCATTCATTTTAGTTGTATTTTTACTGCCATTTGTGCTATAATGAGAAACTATTAATAAAAAACCTGTTTGTCATACACTTGGGTAGCCTAATCATCTGTATACTTATGGAGGTACATTTCTATGCATAAAATGATTTGGCGATGCTAAACAGGATATTGGCACAATAGTGGAAATAACAAGTTTATTTTTCTTAAGCTAAGAATAATGCAACACAAAACAGCTGAAAATAAAAAGAAGAGTCTGTTTAAAACGCAACTAGATACACACTTGTTTGTCGCACTGCACCTTTAGTTGTGCCATGTTTAGAGATTCAGGCCACGGGATTTTGTCTTCCTCGTCCTCATTTTTTTATTTATTACTATTGATATCCTATTATGAACTATAATGCATTTTGTAGCTATCAATAAATTCCATTTCATTGCTCTTTGCAATGCAGGGCTAAATTTGAATTAGAGAAAGACAGAGGGAGAGGGAGAGATGGGGGCTTCACAGTTCCATTAAGACAACAGTAAAAGTAGTGGTGACTACAGAGCAGAGAGCAGACAGCCCTGACCAAGAATTATTAGTCAGCAGCAGACTACTCAGCAGTGTTGAGAGTGCCAGGCTCTGTTTGTGCCATGCCCCGGTACACACCGGCAGCAGAGTATGCATTGAATTTGTTCCAATTACAAAACAGGATGATTTGGACCGGCTTTCCAGTATCTAGTAGAGGTTAATTCCTTCTTAACAATAAGGTTCAAGCAAATACACAAACAGAAGATCATGATAAAAACAACAACAAACAACAACAATAAAAATAATTATTAAATTAAAAGACCATACCACGTATTTTGAATGTTTGTCTGCTTACCACATTTACTCACATTTTACATTGCAATAAACCATTTTGTGGGGGTACTAAAGATTCCATAACATATAATCCAAATCCCTAGATTTTTACATATGAATTTTTGGTTAAAACATCCCACCTTGTAACAGAACTGATGCAAATGTTCTTTGGGGACTATTTTCTGGCAGAGGGACAGTTTCACTTTGCCTAATTTCAAGTCATCAGAACACAACAGTGCTGCTGCTTTTAGGAAAACTAAGTGGACAACTTTATTACGGTGATGGAATATTGGTGTGAAAAAAGTTGGAAGTCTCTTTAAGTTCATTTTCATATTGTAGTGGAATGACTGACTGGATAAAAGGAAGGGAAAATTATATTGAAGTTCTAAAATATTTCACAGTTAGTTCCATAAGTATTTGGACAGTGACACAATATTCATAATTTTACCCTTGTACACCACCACAGTGGATTTGAAATGGAGTAATCAAGATCTGATTGAAGTGCAGACTTTCAGCTTTAATTTGAGGGGTTGGAAAATTTTGCATTAACCTTTTTGGAATCATAGCCAGCCTTATACATTGTCACCCCATTTTCAGAGGCTTAAAAGTAATTGGACAAACTATACATAACTTGCGTAACTAGAATTGTAAGGATTATAGTCAATATTTGGAGGAAAATCCTTTGCAGTCTGACTGCCTTAAAGGCCCCACTGCATGAAAAATGCAATTTTGGTTGTTTTTTCATGATAGGGAAGGTCTCGGGGCCACATAAATACTGTCCCATGCATTAAACCTGTGATAAATGGAGAAATGCACAGAGCCCGTTTTTTTAAACTCTCCCTTTAAAACACACAGACAGCACTTCCTCCTTTTTGTGACATCACACATAAGGCGACTTCGCCCACTTAAACTAGCCAGCCCGCCTCCGCTCCCCAGGTAACAAGCTAACAAGTCAGTGACATGTCGAAGAAACACTGTTGTGTCATAGATGGATGCAAGGAGACTCATGTATCATTGCACAGTCTTCCAAAAGAAACACACGTTAGAGACCAGTGCCTGATGGTCATTTTTTCCCGGGTCCCGCAGGATTTTAGTCCAAATTGGCTTGTCTGTTTGGCTGATTTCAGCGCCGACTGTTTTATCAACCTGACACAACACAATGTCAGTTTCACAAAGACACTATTGGTAAAGGATCCTGCTGTCCCCACATTGTCTGGACCAACATCAACTCTGCGACCAATAAGTGATTTTTTGTCTCTGTCTCATCAAGACGGTAACATTTTCGGAAGTTGTAATGTTTTTCATTAATACCGTTGATAACGTTAATGCCATTAACTTGCCCGACCATATGCCACTCAGAAAACAGTCATCCAATCAGTGGAGAGGTGCTGATTCTCTCTTCTGATTGACTAAACGAACCATGCTGCCAGAGCTCCGGGAGAAAGGCAAGAGAGAGTAGCGGACCACAGGTACTCAAAACCACAAATACATCTTGCAGGGATATCAACAGTTAAAATAAAACCCTGGAAAAGTGTACAGCATGGGGCCTTTAAGTCTGGAACCCATGGACAACATCACCAAATTCACCACTTTCTTCCCTTGAAATGCTCTGCCAGGCTTTTACTGCTTTACTGCAGCTCCTTCAGTTGCTGCTTGTTTGTGGGTCTTTCTGCCTTCATTTTGGTCTTCAGCAGTTGAAAAGCAGCTCAGTTGGGTTGCTTTCACAGTATGTTTTGGGTCATTGTCTATCTGTACTGTGAAGCGCCGTCCTATCAATTTTTATCCTAAATTAGGATAAATTACGATAAATTTTCTTTTATCGTCCTATCAATAGTAGAGCCCTATAAACATCAGAATTCATCCTGCTACTTCCATCAGCAGTCACATCATCAATAAATACTAGTGAGCCAGATCCACTGGCAGCCATACATGCCCATGCCATAACACTGCCTCCACCATGCTGGACAGATGATGTGCTCTGCTTTGGGTCATGAGCTGTTCCTTTTAATCTCCACATTTTTATTTTAAGTTAATTTTTGTTCCATCTGTCCAGAGAACCTTGTTCCAGAACTGGGCAGGCTTTTTTAGATATTTTTTGCAAAGTGTAATCTGGCCTTCCTGTTCTTGAATGACACCAGTGGTTTGCACCTTGCTGTATACGCTCTGTATTTATTTTCTCACAAATGTCTCTTGACTGCAGATTTGGACAATTATACCCCTACCTCCTTGAGAGTATATTGGATTTCCCTAGACATTGTGTATGGGATTTTCTTCACCAGGGACAAAATTCTTTGGTCATCCACTTTAGAATACAGTACAATGTATAAGACAAACACAGGGCAGGATGCAGGTACCAACATGGTGGAAACATGACTGAGGTGGGGACGGGGGAAAGCTTTGTATATTGCCTTCCTGTTTGTATAGGCCCAGTCAAGAGTGTTCTCCACTCACATGGCAAAGTTTGTTTGCTGGTGAAACCTCAGCAAAGTGTCTGTCAGTTTGATGTAATTAAAGTCTCCTGCATTCACAGAGTGTCTTGGGCTGCATGTAATGTGGCCTGCATGTTATTGTCATGTGCTCTACTGCTTAAGAACAGTGGCTGTTGATCACAGAACAGTTTGTGCACCAACTTTGGTTGATATAAACGCAGAGTCCACCTCCTTTGGATTTTCCTAACAACTGGACGGTATAGCTGATCTGCTAACGTTAGCTTTTAGTTTAGCCAGCAAACCGGCACACGTGTCCCTTTTTTGCTTCCTTGCACACAGCCTCCTCTTGCCTCCAAGACGGTATAGCCTGTTGCACCAGTTGGTTGGCGTCAGCAACTTAAGTCCAATTCCTATTGATGCTCAGAGCAATGGGAATCAGATCGCAGTCATCTTGCAGTTAATGGATCGGACATTACTCTACACCTCTTCAGAGACCTCGGAGAGTCTGCACAGCAGTGGAAGGTTTGGTGACTGGGTTAGTCACTGAAAATAGAAGAAAGAAAATAGAATAGAAGTAGAATAGAATAGAAATAGAAGAAAATAAAAAAAGAAAGAAAGAAAGAAAGAAAGCTCCAGAGGTTGCAAATCGACTACTCTGACTGAAACGGACTGTTTAAAGTGTTTGTACTGTTTTACATCTTAAGGACCTTCCTTAGTTATTTAGCAACTAGCCATGAGAAATCTGGATACTAAAGGGCTTTTTATTATTGATTTGACACCCTGTACATGTACAAGAAACTGTGGTCTTTTAGTATGTGAGTAAACATATAATGGGGGGCCTACATGTGATTGCAACTGCAGAGGGAGTTTATGTGGGTCACCAGTCGGTCTGAGGTGTCCAGTCTGGCTAAGGGAGAAAGTCAAATAATATTGAATGGCCAAAAGTTAGGTTTGCTGCTGTCCATGGAATAAAGTGCCCTGCTTCTGAACGCTCCATGCCTTCTCCGTATCATTTTTCTCAGCGGAGTGCCCAGACCACTAGAGCTATTTACCAGCTAACGAGCCAAGCTGTAGAACCAGTGCACTCCTTACTACGGTTCAGGGCAGATAAACTGGCAGGAAGATGGCACACAACATAGCTAGCATAATGTAGCCACTTCAGTGAAAACAAACAATAGCAAACTCAAGCAATCTACCTCTGTCTCTGTGGTGGCTACTGCTGCTCTGCTGTGGAGTGATACAGGAAGTTACTGGAACTATCTGAATGTTCATCAACAAGAAAAATATAGTTTTAAATGGCAATATGAGCAAAACTGTCACTCAGTAGTTGAGTGTGTGTGACATAGATTTTTTTTTTTTTTTTTAATCAGATTTTGAAGTGGGATTCTCCTATAAGCGCCTAGGGGTTTTCTGTATCTCACCTGCACAATCTATTGTTATTTCATTTTTGTTCTGATGTTTTGCTCTTATTGTGCCAAAAAAAAAAATTAGTTTGGGAAAGTGACACTTGTAGAATGATGTTAAACCTTTGAGTAGATTAAGGTGGTTATTTTTAAGAATGTTAGCTGGGGGGAAGTCCAGCTAAGTGGCAGGAGGCTAACAGTTAGCATTTGGAGCATCCAGCCAGTATCCAGCACTCAGTAACAATGAGAGCAGATAGCACCACTATCCTCCTCTCCTTTGAAGATCCTGGATCACTACTCCTACAGAACAGCTGGGGGGGGAGTGAAATAATATCAAAATTTTCTAAATGGGTGAACAATTTCTTTAACATCTGCAAAAACACTGCGCTTAAATAGCAAATGTAGTGAATGGAGTCTTAGATAGAAAAAGCTGCGAACAAGTGTCAAGGGTAACCTAACTGCTTCTCTGTCTTGCTGTCTGTCTTCCTCCTCTCCCTTTCTTTTCTTTGTATCTTTCAGAGGCACATGAAGGCTCACACAGTGAGTCATCAGCTGAGACGATGAAAGACAAAACCTACTGCTGTGCACTTTAGATATACTGTAATGAGACTGAATGAGCACATTTGTGTGTGTGTGTGTGTGTGTGTGTGTTATCATTGTCTAATGGTTAGACTTAAGGGCTCAGATGAAGATTCAATTACTGTGGCCTGTTGTTCACACCCCGTGGCTACACACACACAGAAACACACTCGCGCGCACACACAAACACACACATAAAGGCATGCATCTGTAGTGTCACAACATTGCCCTCACACACTTCATATAACGCCCATAGTTCACTGACTCAATGAAATTTGAATGCTCTCAAAACACACACACACACACACACACACACACACACACACACGCACCACAACAAAGTCATTTGAGAACCCTGAAGGAGCAATATCCAAATCTGCCAAAGAGAAAAGAATGATAATTCTATTGAGAGTCAATCTCGGGGCGTTTTGTGATTATGGTTATTTATTTGGACCCACACAGTACAGTCAGCGTCAGAATGAACGCAAATATCGATCTCTTTTAGGATATGAAAACACCTGCAGGCCTCAAATCATTCCTAGCAGTCTCTCTCCCCCACACTCATTCATTGACTCACACTCTTAAGTTCTCACTCTCTCTCTTTTCTCTTGCTCTTTACTATCTTACTTTTCTCCCACTTTCTTACCTTTTTCTAGACCGCTAGAATATTTGCCTCTTGTGTTCAGACATTTGTTTTTGTGGTATTATGCTCACAGTCTCTTTCCTTCATAGAAAACAGCAACCACTAATTTTTGGTTTGACTAGTTTACACCTGGCTTTTATTTCTTTTCTAGTCCGTAATTCTGAAATTAGCAGTAGTTGAAGTGTTAATTTTCCCTAGCACAAACTGATGATTTTATTGTATATAGCTGAAGCAAGCCACTAATTGGAATTTATACAATTAACTCTTTGAAACTTGACAAATTCACTTTCAGAACACAGGGGAAAATGTGAATTAGCAAGAAATTAATTCATTCCTTCAACCTTCATTTATCTTGAGGATCATTGAGGCCATGCCCTCAGTAAAGGGCAAATCAGCAATAAACTAGAGGGAAGTGTTAAGAAAATGATGAGAAAGAAATTACCACAAAATAACTCTAAAACTGCCAAGAAAAATTACAAGAAATTTTACAGAAAACTACACAAAAAAGGTAAATTACTGCTACTACTACTACAACAATTACTACTACTACTACTACTAGTACTTCTAGTAATAATAATAATGCACCCCCTCCCCCCCCACACACACACACAAACACACACAAACAAAATAAATGAATAAAAGAAACTAAACAAATTCTGCTCAAAGGATTTACCAAAAAAAAAAAAAAAATTCTAAATAAACACCTGCCCATGGGCAACCAGGATTCAAAGGGTTAAATCAGTCCATTCCATTACAGTGCAGTTGACTTTGGTTCAGTTGTCTAGTCCCATGACTATAATGTAACACAATTTACCAGCATAAGTTTTTTTCTTTTATTGTAGCAAATAATCAAATTAGCAGTACAACTCACAAGCATCATTCACAGTATAAATATGGATGGCACATAGTAAACAATATGAAAATAAACCCAGGGTTCCCATTGTTTTAAGGAAATTATTTTCTAGGATTTTTAAGGACACATTCAATGACTTGTGCACCTATTAGCTGATGCTCACAGACGGTCGTCTTAGAGGGTTTCAAAATGAACAAAATGGCCAAATAGCTCAAACCTGTGTGAAACTGATTTCTCAACATACACACTGTTTACATGTGAAAACAAACTACCACGTCAGCAACACACTAGCAACATGTGTCGACAACATCATGTTCAAATCATGGTGATCGAAGCGTTATTTTCATGTACACGCTAAAACAAGAAAGCTGGGTATGAGAGGGTGCTGAAATGGGACACATGCAATGTGAGCAGAGGGAAACATATGAATATGTAATTTCAACCAAATTTTATAGATTTCCAGGATCTCACTAATATTTCCAGAACATTTTTTTTTATAGGTTTTCAAATTTTCTAGGCGTCTTCCATGACTGGAAAACTAGTCCAAATTTCCTGTCCTATTAAAGCTCATTTATGCTCCTTTGCATTCAAAAATTAATGTTTGCTTCAAATAATGGAATTGTCACTGCCCACGTTTCCATGGGTCCTTAACATTGTCATGGATGTTAAGCATTAATTTCACTAGTGTCAAAAGTTTCTGACAACAAACATGGTGACAGTGGAGGCGACCTGCTGCAAAGTGGCAGAAGAGAAGGTGGTGCAGTAGATGGCGGAGCTCTGTAAGGTCATTAAACACATCATGACAAGAGGACAGACAATTCTTTTCTCTAATATTATCATTTTTACAAATGTCTTCTTCGTGTCTGCTCTGTTTTGTCCATATCCATAAGCTTCCTGAAAACGCGCACAAATACGGATGAGATGAACACGGAGTACGAACAGAAAGCTCCGTCAGTATCCATATACGTACTTAATGTTGATCATAAATGAGCCTGTAGACATGCATCATAGAGAAATACAGAGCAAGCTAAAAATTAAACAATGCTGCATTAGGGAGGAATGACAACACAGGGAGGGGAGGAGGAGATGTCTGATTGAAAAAAGTGTGTGAGTGCTCCAGAAAGTTAAGAAGATGAGCGGGCAGTTCAGAGTGGACGCTGAGTGATAACATAAGATTGATGATCAGCATGGATAGAAGTGTCTATGAATTATTAACATGTTAGAGGGATTTACAGTATATGCCAGCTGACTTAGCTATTGACCTGTTTCTTCTCTTCTCTAACTCCTTGTCCTCCTCCTCTACCTCATCCTCCCTTGCTTCATACCTTCTTTTGTCTGAGCCACACCCCTCTACACAGCCATGTTGATTGATATTGTTTCACCTATTTTACATCCTATCTTTTGTTGTGAGTTACATTGCATGCATTTGTAAGAAATACGCCAAGGAGCTATGTTTGGATTAATCAAATGATCGATTAGCCTCTGTTGCATCCCCTTATTTTGCCTCATGCCATGTTATTTTTCTAGTATATAACCTCTCTTTTATCTTTTCTGCTCCCTCTCAGCCACCCCCAATGATTTTTTGTATTTCTTCCTCATCTGTTACTCATCTTTCACCAATTTATTTTTTTCTCTTCCTTGTTCCTTCCACTCACATCCTTTTTCATTTGCTTTCTTCCTTCTGCCTGCCATCACATTCTTCTTTCCCCCTTCTCTTCATTCCCTCCTCTCTTAAAGGAAGCTTCAACCCTCATAGCTTTGTGGGCTTAGGTAGATGTAACCATGTATACTTATTAAAATTGTCATCCAACGAATGAAAAAAAAATGCACCATCTGCATCAGAAGGAATAAGGCACATAGCTTTGTTAACAGCAACCAGAAAACACCATTTCCCAAGATCCTCCACTGCACCAGTGGCTGGCAAAGTGTGTGCTTGGGTGGCGAGTTCAGTAGCTGCATAGTTTTTGTTTGGGAGGTCAAAGCGACCACACAAGTCCTACTGTCGTCTCTTAGATTTTACTTTCTCAGAATTATGACACCAGAATTCTGGTGCGCTAACAGGAACTTACTGTGTAAAGAAATTAAACTCGAAAATAACAAAACAGCACCAAAGCTGCCAGGTAAAACATGTTAAAATAAAATATTTTGGTTTAAACAGTGACAACATGTTTTACATTTGAATCTTTCTTTAATGGCTGATTGTTCCATTGTTCAGCGAAGCTGTTAAGTATTCAGACACCAAAATTATCCGTGGGGTCAGGGTTAGGGTCAGGGTCACATGCAGCATGATGGGGACCTCCTAATTATAAGCTGTTTCAAGGCTGTTCAATTTCTGTCTGACCAATGAAGAAGCCCTTCGACATGGATGTGACACCTTCTGACCAACAAAGATCTGATTCCATTCTGGTTTGCAATTCTAATTTTGAACCATTCTGAGTACACTCCTGATCAAAATTTTAAGACCAGTTGAAAAATTGCAAGAATTTACATTTTGTACTGTTGGATCTTAAGAAGGTTCTAAGTAGAGCTTCAAAATGCAAAAAGAAGAAATGGGAGTGAGACCAAAAAAAACCAAAACTGAGTAAGCAATTTATTGCAAACAACCATTAAACTGAAATAGGCTGTTCATCAGCTGATCAAAAGTTTAAGACCATATCTCCAAAAAAAAACTAAAAACCCCCTAAAATAGAAATAAAATTTTCAATAGAGGACTCAGTAATGAGTAGCTGCGCCATTCTTGTTAATCACCTCAAAAATTCGTTTCGGCATGCTTGATGCTAGTGTTTCCAGGAGGCTAGTGGGAATGTTGCTCCAAGTGGTGAAGATGGCTTCACGGAGGGCATCCACTGTCTGGAACTGGTGTCCATTTTTGTAAACTTCCCTTGCCATCAAACCCCAAATGTTCTCAGTTGGATATAGATCAGGGGAACACGCAGGATGGTTCAAAAGAGTGATGTTATTTCTCTGGAAGAAGTCCTTTGTCAGGCAGGCATTGTGAACTGCAGCGTTGTCCTGTTGAA
>OMLB01062637.1:0-14762 GCA_900302555.1 Myripristis jacobus | reverse complement strand
TGGAAATCTACATTTTGTATTATTACTAGTTCTGCTTTTCATTTTATATTTGTATTTAAGTTCTATTTTTGAAAAAAAAAAAACTTGTTTTTTGCCTTTTTCTTGAAGTAAATATATATACAGTACAGGCCAAAAGTTTGGACACACCTTCTCATTCAATGCGTTTTCTTTATTTTCATGACTATTTACATTGTAGATTCTCACTGAAGGCATCAAAACTATGAATGAACACATGTGGAGTTATGTACTAAAAAAAAGGTGAAATAACTTAAAACATGTTTTATATTCTAGTTTCTTCAAAATAGCCACCCTTTGCTCTGATAACTGCTTTGCACACTCTTGGCATTCTCTCCATGAGCTTCAAGAGGTGCTCATCACCTTTTCCCATATATTTTAAAAGAAATCAAGTGATTTAGCTCAGGTCAAAGGGTTAAGTCACTAGCCATCACCGACACAAAATTATGTAGTGATTATGTAACATTATGTTTTGATCTCATCACTTTGCATTTATTTGACAAGTGTGACAGCTAGAAAATTCCATAACTGACAGAAACCAAAATATCTTTTCATGAGAGTCCCAAAATAAACCCATCTAAATTCAGTTTACTCTCTGTTTCATTTGCACAGTGTAACATAAATTTATAGTACACATCATCATAATCATCACACTGATGTGTAATGTTAAAAAAAATGGCCTTTTAAAGTTGACTCATATTTCTGATGGCAATTCTTTGTCTTATAAGGCTCACTGACCGGAGCTCATAGTTTAACCTGCTTCTTTAATTTACCACCACATGACGAGTTATAATGCCTGGCTCAGTGACTTTCACAAATCAAGCCTGTGACCTTTGGTTTACCACCACTTCTGCTGCTTCTTCCTTGTTAGATGACAGGAAACAGACACAGAATCTATCTATTGTTATCTCTAGATATGAGGCTCACTAGACTTTTGCATTTTGCTAATCTGTCATACTTCCCTCTGTAGCTGAGACTATATGCAGTGCTGATCAAACACCTGGTGACAGGCAGCTGAGAGGAGCCCCTAAGCTGACTCTTATTACCACCAGACCCCACATTTATGTTTTGCCCTCAGGACTCTGATATGAAAAGATATTTTGGTTTGTGTTAAATATGAAATTAATGATGAAAGTGTCATACTTGTCAAATACATTAGAATGGTGAGATTAAAATGTAACAGCTTATACACGTTTTGGTATTGTACAGATGTACAGATGTCCAGTGAATAAATCTTGGGTAAAATGTAATTAGCAAAAAAACCCCAAAACAAAACAAAAAAATACAAACAAACAAACAAACAAACAACTGACAATTAAAGAAAAAAGGGAAAAAATCACCAGAAAACTGAATTTCAAATAGTTTAATGGTATATTTAAAAGTCAGATCAGTGGTGTTGGATCAGTCGGTAGTCAACCAGATGCTGCATTATTTGTTGGCCTGTGATAAGCCTTCCTGGGATGTGTGGCACGCTTTTCAAACAGCACATTAGATTTCCTGCCTTTGCTCAGTTCCTGCTTTTGAATATGCACTGTGTAAAGATCAAGTGAGCACTTTCTGCTGTCTCATACTGCCATCTGGTTGCTGCTTTGTGAATGATTTTTCTATGTGATGCTATTTCAGCTGCACACAGCATCAGAAGACAGGAATCAATTATTGATGGAAATGTGACCAGAGGTTTGACTTTTTTTTTTTTTAATGTATTAACATATTCATCATAGTATCTCACTTCAGTGGCCTGTTCACACAAGTCTATGATGACAAAAGAATAGTAAATTTTATCAAATATTCCAAAGACCAAAAAGGGAATGCTGCAACAATAAGACAAGGTGTACCACAGAGAGTTGCAGCTTATGATTGGCCTTGATTGGCGATAGTCCATGGTGAGTAGTGTTCCTGTGGGGATGTCCAGGTCTAGAGCAGCCTACAAGAATTCTCTTTGCGCTCTCCACTCCCCCCACTGGAGGTGTTGCCTGCTCCGCTTGTTCCTCTGCCAGCTGTAAAATGCACAGCCTTTACACTGGAAAATTACAGTAAATACTAGTGAGGCATAGCTACCTACCTGGAAATGCTAGATTGATGAGGCTCATGCATGAAAACCATGCACTAGTTGTGGTAAAGAAGACATAAGAGTAATTAAACCCCAAAGCCAAATCTGTGTGAAGCCTGACCCCTAATGGTGAAAAGTAGGATGCTTGCACTTTGGTGGCAGGTGATGTCACTACCTATTCCTTTTGAGTGACACTTGATTTTGAGTGCAGTTAATTTGCAGGTAGGGGTGCAAAAAAGGATTGTTTTAAAAATATTTTGGGTGGTCATTTTTCTGTATTGGTTAAGCTTATGGTTAATGTTAGAGTTTGTTGATTACGCCTCACATTAGGGAAAGGCTGTAGAGAATGAATTTAAATCAAATTAAAAATCTCCTTACTATGCTGGGAAAAAAAAACAAACTCTATTAGATACTAGATGGGGAAGGGTTGGAGTGGGCAGGACTTTACTAACATGGCAGCCATTTTGAACACTCCAGGTGGGAAACCAGACCTGGGAGACTGACATAGCCAACAAAACAAGTTTTTCCTTAAAACATTAAATGAAAACTTATCACATCTAACAGTCGTGTTAATTTGGAATCACAGGAACAATGACTGCAACGACACTGAAATAGCAGGGAAGTCAGCTAGCTCATGTGACTGGACTCAGCTAACTAGTGCTAATGGTCCAAATATATTTAAATGTGAAGTGATAGCCCTCTGGATTCTTGAGATCCATTTGTTTCTAGTGTTTTTCCAGGGTGAATCTATGAAATGCAAAATGTTTGTGGCCAATGATACGCAGATCTGGTAAAATTCTGCCTTCAGGTAGCTGTTTATCTTTTGAGGTATACTGGCACCTCAGGCTTCACAGAGATTTGGGGTTTAGTTACCATTCAAAGTAGCACTAGGAAAGATTTTCATTTAGAAATCCAGCTGTTTCTTCAGCCTAAATCACACAGGGGAGTTGCAGTATGGAGAAAGTGATTAACCTTGTGTCAAAGACGTCCTGGGAGTGAGAAGTGCACAGTTTAAACCTCTTAGCAAGGTGTATTTCAGAGCTCCACATGGTCATTTTAGCATGATCAGCACTTGCTTTAGCCTAAAGCATCATAATTATTCCAGTTTGTCTGTTTACAGTTTTCACCTGACAGAAGCTTTTTTTGTAGCCAGGAACTTGCTTTGACATCATTTGCTATTTAGCAAACTGGGAGTTCAGTAATCATGGCTGAGTTTCCCAGTGGTGGGGCATTCCAGAGAACTATTCCTTAAGGGACATGGGATTTCTCTCACTCTCTCTCTTTCTCTCTAGTTCACTAATGTCAAAGCATAGCATTTCTGGGTATGGATGTCCTCAAAATTTTAAATTTGTTACGTCTTTCTGCTGTTTGTCTATCAGTGTGTGAAGTTTCAAAATGCTTCCTCAATGCAGCTTCATGGGTTGATATACCAAATATGTTGCTCAGCTAAATAAATACATGAGACCATATGTTACCTTCTTTATGAACGTTCTGCTCAAACTGTCCTTGCATGTTCCCTGCAGGCAGATACTGGCCAACCACAAAGGTGATGTAGCCGTCAGTGGCCAGGCCCACACCCAGCTCAGTGCTGCCTTCCCATACCACCTGGGTGAAATGGCCTGGAGAAGCAACACAGAACACAAACATGTCACTTTATGGTTAAACTATGACTTGAGATTCACATGCAGACAGTTAACACACACATGATGACATATCTGGCAGAACTATGTTTCTACAGTAACCTTGTGTTTTCTACAGCACAGACATTCTTGTTTGTGGAATAGAGTGCGGATCAAACCTGACAAGCATACTTTTCTTGTGTCCAAATCCGACCCGAGCCCCAGATTTTGCTTGTCCTGCATCACTAGGTTACATTTACTGCCTTAAATACTTGTTCAGCGTTGTCACATTAACTCCAGCACTACACAGGAAATTGCCCAGAACAGACACGAGGTCCATCATTTTTCACTAAAATAACGTGGACGTGACCAAACCCGACCATCAAAGCCATCATTATTATATACTGTAAGAGTTAATAACCTTGTTTTCAACTTGGCTTGCCTGACTATCACCTTCTTAATTACCAAAAAACAATGTTTGTCAGGACCTGTTTGTCAGGACCTGTTTGTCAGGTCCTGACAACATCCCCGGCAGTGTTTTGAAGGACTGTGCAGAACAGCTGAGTGAGTCTTCACAGACATCTTTATCTCCCTAAGCCAAGCCAGAGTGCCGATCTGTCTCAAAAGTACCACTGTTATGGCGCTTTTCCACTGGTACCTAGTCGGCTCGACTCTACTTGGTTTGAGAGCTTTTCCATTACGTGGTAGTACCTGGTAGCAGGTACTATTTTAGGAGCCACTCGGCCGGGGTTCCAAGCAAGCTGAGTTGAGCTGAGTCGAGACGAAAATGAGACGTAAATGCCGTGAAGGCCACTGATTGGACAGGGAGTGACGACACATGAGAGCGACTCCTGCACAAAAAACAAACCCGGCATTTAAAAACAAACAAACAAACAAAAAAAACGGCAACAGCAACAGTTGGAAAATGGCAAGCAAACTGGTACCGTGGTCAAATGAAGAGGTGGAGACTTTTCTGTGCTTGGTGGCAGCCCAAAGAATCCAGAGGGAGCTGGACGGTGTGCCGCCTTGCTATGACGACTCCACTGAGGTAGTACTCAATTGTAATGGAAAACCACTGAAACTGTGTCGAGGCGAGTAGAGTCGAGCCGAGTAGGTACTAGTGGAAAAGCGCCATAATATCTGTGCCCAAGACGCCAAATCCAGTCAGTATGAAGGACTATCGCCCTGTAGCCGTGGCACCTATAGTCATGAAATGCTTTGAGCAGCTTGTTATTAACTACATCAAATCAGGTCTCCCTGCCCCACACAGTTTGCATACAGAGCGGACTGGTCCATGGAGGATGCCATTCCCCCCTGCTCCACCTCAGAACAAGTCTTGGTTGACTTTAGAAGGGCCAGTCATGGGCACCGTCTCCCAATGACCATCTGCAGCTCTGAGGTGGAGAGGGTACACAGCACCACATTGCTGGGGGTCTATCTGACGGATGACCTGACCTCCAGACAACACCACAGCTGTCATTACAAAGGCCCAAAAGATGAACCTCCTGACTCCAGCCATGACCACTATTTCGTTTTTATTTAGAGCATAAAAATAACAAATAAGGGAATTCTTAATCAGTTTAGAAGAGATTTACTTTTTTACTTGTTTACACATTTACATAAATGTGTACACAGCTGTAGAATCAGTTTGTAACCAGTTAAATGAGTTGTGGGGATTACCAGTTTGATAGTTGAATCCAGGGTTGTCCCAGCTGTATTTTTTGATCTCACTGTACCAGCTGTCCACAGCCTCCTTCCCTAAAACAAACACATGCAACCAAATCGAATGAACGTGTTATGAACCTATGTCAACATTTGAATTTGCAGATTGGAGTCTGGAGTCTGGTCCCCAGATTGGATACTTTGTCTGTGGCTGGAGCTGTCTCCAGAGATGTACCCAGATCCTCCCCTATCTAGGCAGCACTCGTATTACCAGGGGACATCTTGTGATTTGCAGTTTTTATCTTAAGACTACAAGAATTCTATCCTATTTGTAAATGAGGGTATATCACTTTAAGAGTTTGTATTATGGGAAGTTTGACGTTTTCCTTTTTGTTGGCAACTGGCTACCACAAAAGTGGAAGACAGTCAGACAGACAGATTCAATTTACAGACAATTTGCAGACAAGTTACATGTCAGATCAGTCACGCTGGGTTGACGTCAGATAAATTCACTTGATTTTGTTCAGAAACATGGGAAAAAGGCAATTAACAAATGAACAAAACCTTATGAAATTACAAGAAGATGACCAGAACAAAAACTAAATAAATAAATAAACAAACCTGAAAATGAGCAAAAACTATTAAAAAGACATATTTATAATTATTGAAATATGTTTAATCAGTAAAATGATATATTTAAGCATTAGGTCAGTGACTGAGTTGAGGTAAACGTGGTCAGCAGGCTAGCTACCAGACTAGCATGGTTAGTCTGACCTTGTGAGGTCTTACAATTGAACTAGTTAACCCAGATAATTCAGTATGGCAAGATTTCATTTTTCACTAAGTAGCAAGAGCATAAGGTCTCAGGATAACAATAGGTTATTAATAATAACTTTATTAAATGCTACTTATATTAGTTACTGCCTCTTTTTGTATATTTGTATATTGAACAAAAATACAAACACAACATGTAAAGTTTTAGTTCCATGTTCCATGTTTCGTGAGCATCACCATTCCTCACAAAAGTTTATTTCTTTTAATTCTTGTGCACAAATTTCTTTACATTTCTATTCACTTCACCATGAATTACTTTCAAACTAATGATTTTCTGTCATGAACAGTAACTAAGTAAACCTTTAAATTGTGTCAAGTAAAGATCACTCTTGAGCAGCTGAGCTCCCAACCCCCACATACAACTTGTTAATCCAAGAAAAAAACTCAAGGATTTATTTCCAGAATTGGGTCGCAAATTTTTGAGAAGAAAATTATTTTTTCTCCCATTATGAGCTTCAGTCAGAAGAAAATCCTGGTGATTTGAGCCCAAAATCACAATCTTCTCATCAGCATCTGAACTTGCCGTGACTTGGGCCGATTCAGAAGAAAACAATTGTGATTCTGCAGGCCTGATACATGACAAGCAGTGTGTGGTTGATTCAATCTTGCAAAAGTCAAGCCTTGTGCTTCCTTAGCCAAAAAGCAAAAGAAAAACAATTTTTCTGAGTTTTTTTTCTCATAAATTTATGTTTTTATAGTGTCAGAATTTTAGAATTGTTTTTCTGATAAATTTGTGTGTTTTTTCTTGTAAATTTATGACTTTAATCTTGAGTTTTCTGAGAATATTACCCCCCTCCCACAGCTCCATTCTTTCCCCCCTACAGTTGCACGAATACGCCGTTGTAGATTTGGGGTTGGGAATAGTTACTCTTTAAAAAGTGAAGGATGAAAACAGTGGGCTTGGTGTCTAATCTACCTGTCAGCCTCATGGGTGCAGAGCTCGATGCGTAGTAGATATTTTCTCCCACATTGCTGTTACTGTGCTGCAGCTTTTTGATTGACAGCAGGTGATTGGCCCATTTCTGGGCCGAGGTATTCAGGTCATCGCTGAAGGTCAGTGGTGGTGCCTGGTGCGTTCTCCTGTAGGCGTTGTGGGTATCAAGGAACTCCTGCTTAAAGCTTGCATCTGTAGGTGAGAAAAAAATGATCATCAGATAAATGTTGAGTGTTTCTAGTGTTGAC
Source organism: Myripristis jacobus (assembly GCA_900302555.1). Classification (NCBI taxonomy): domain Eukaryota; kingdom Metazoa; phylum Chordata; class Actinopteri; order Holocentriformes; family Holocentridae; genus Myripristis; species Myripristis jacobus. Next base: position 7,400 of record OMLB01062637.1, on the reverse strand, counting down.
AGGTCAAGTCCACACTGGAATTCAAATTTAATGCTCCACCGCAGTAAAGAGCTCCTCAAGGAAGTTGTCCTCCAGGTTAATGCTAAATTATGTGCAAAAGAATTATCTGCAACAGAATGAGCATACGTACCTGCCATCATGCCTCTTGTTTTGAAGGCTGAAATGAAAAACAATGCTGTTAGGCTCGAGAAATTTAAAGAGAGAGCATAAAACCACCACTGTGTGAGTAATTTAAAAAAAAATTAATGATTATAAGGCCAATTTGAAACCCCTTTGCTCTAACACTTAGCTGTAATGAGATGGTGAGAAATGAGTCACCTCAACCAATCAAGTGCTTATTCACAGGCAGTAAACTACAATAATTCTCTTGTAAGTTGTGATCTCCAGCACTCACCTGTTTCAGTGTTTTCCCAGTGTGTGGATGTATGTCCTGCAAAGGAGTTTCTCTGTTGTCGCTGAGTCAGTATTTATACACATGAGCTGGGCCTTTCCCTCCTCTACGTAGGAGGAGACAGACACCCTGCCCTGTGCCTGTAATTATCTCACTGTGGCTTTGCATCTTCGTGACTACACTTCTTAAAAATGTCGGTAAACACTTAGTTATATGATTAAATACACGGTGTTGCACAGTGCACAGTGTTGTGGGTGTGTTGTTGCACTTTAATCTGATATCAACACATTTACATGAAACTTAAGTGATCTCTGTGGGGAAACTGGAAATTTGTTGAAAGTTTTTTTGTCATTTTGTCAGGCTTTTCACATTTTCTTCCTGAAGCACATGAGATGCATTTTGGCATCAGACTAGAGATCAAGTTACACCAAACAAAGCAATTTTCGTTGGTTGTGTTTTTCCTGGTTGGTGAACAGGCATGAAGGAGTGTGGATCCTTAGTATTTCCTTGGAGTGACACATGAAGAACCATGTCTACGGTTTGCCCATCTAACTGCGTTAGTCCTCAGATAATAACCAGGTCTATTGCTCAGTCTGGGTTACCTCCCTGAATCTAAGGTTTGAAACAATAACCTGGTTCATATTTCTAAATAAAAAGGGATTGATTAGAGAATTCCAGAGACACGTTTGCCAAAAGAAACATGTAAACACAGCACAGATGAGTGAGGGCATATCAAGGCGCTGCCAAACAGGTTCTGGAAATGACGCTTCCATAAAGCCCTGAGGTTTCACTCCCTCCTGCCATCCGACAGCAATTGGCCACAGTCACCACCAGTTTTAACGAGCTCAAGACTGAACTAAACACAGACAAACAGAGGACTTCAAAAAGCACCAGGCCCTCATTAGCTCGCTATAAAATGTTGTATTCCAAGTGCCTTATTGCATGGTTATGTAAACCACAAACGCAGCAGATATCTTGCTAATCAAAAAGAGGTGATGATTTGCTTAATTTTGCTATTTACTCCTGTGCTGAGTGGTTAAAACCATTCATACTGCAGCACAGTGGCTCACACCTTTTTCAGCAGTTAAGTCTATTTGTGAGCTTATCTTGGAAATTGGAAACATGCAGGAATAGTGAATTTTATCACCAAGAGATGATTTTTATTTTCCCTTTTCAGGATATTGTACTTGATTACTGTGACAACATACATGCTCTGTATGGTTTGGTGGCGCTGTTCTAGTCCAGTGGGTTTCAATGTGGGGTCCTTGAGGATCTTAATTTCACTGTGATTTAATTTATTAGAATGTGCTCCAATGCAGAAAAATGTAAAATGTATGAGGGTGCATTGTAACATTCTTGATTCCTCTTGATTCTGATTTACCATGATTCTGTGGTTGTGGTTGTGGTTCAAATTGTGGTTCTCACCACAATTTGCCAGTGTCCAAAAGATGACATCTGAACTATTTAACCCTTTGAATCCTGCAGTTTTGCAATTTTTTAGATGTCATCTTTTGGACATCTTTTGGAGAAAGTGTGGTGAGAAAAAGAAATCACCAGGAAAATAAGAAAGAAAAAGTCAAAGTTAGCTAAAGAAATTTCAAGAAAAATGATTTGTAATTATTAAAATGAAACATTTAAAGGTCAGCTCAGTGATGCTGGATTGACTTCAGACTTCATGTGCTTAAAGACCTCCTGCACACATCCATAAATCCATAGTAAATTCTGAGGTAATTTAAAAAAAATGTTTTATGTTTATTCCAAAAAATGTTTAATAAACTACTGAAAATGGCTTGAAAGCACCTCTACTTCTTAATTCTCATTGAATGCTTAACCTAATAAATGAAAGTTGTATGGATTTGAGCGTTACCTAAGTGAGTTAGGTAACACTCTGCACGCTTTAATCTTTCAACTCTAATTCAACTCTGCCATGTCCATGGGTGGCTGCAGCATCTCTGTGTGTCCAAGCTTTGGTCAAACCTACAGAACTTTCCACTAAATTCTAGTCAAGATCCCAAGATTTCCAGAAATTCCAAACATGTATTGCTGAATCCCAGGCAAATGTGTCTAAAACGATGCACAAGACAGTCAGAGCTTTTCTATTTGATGCAAGCTGCAGCCATAAAACAATGGCATCTTGGCTTTGAATTTTTCACTCAATATAATGTGATGTACAGTAGCTTTAATGAAAAATGAAGTGAATCTGCAACCAGCAGACACACAATATGGATATGACATTGTAAAACAATATGTGGAAAAAAAGTTTTTTCTAACTTTGAAGTTACTTAGGGGAAAATTTAATCCCTTATGATTCTGGCCCTTTCTTAGGCCCATTTTATTGAAGGGGCCGGGGATCTTCAGGGGAGATAAAAGGTCAACAGTAAAAGCCAAATAGAAGTGTTAAACAGTTCAGTTCTGTGTGTTAAGTTATTCTAGTCATAAATCTATAGTGAACATTATGTTTTGGGTTAGGCGCCTATTTATTTGTTTATGTAATTAGAATGTAGAAATGTTAGAACATTATGATTGCAGTGTATGAAGCCATGTTCATACATGTTCAAATATGTCTCATTAGTTATTGCAGCAATTTTTATGTTGATACCATTTGTTACACAAAATTGGTCCAAAATTGAGCCATTTTTGATATCCCCCCAAAATACCACATCAGCACTCTAAGAGGTTAGGGAACACCAGTGAAAAATTCATGCTTTGATTTGGTGTCAAAAACATTTGACATTTGGAGATTTGTGTAAGAATTGCATTTTTTGTTTATTGGATGACAAGTATTCTGCAGAAAATATAACCCTAACGCTTTATTGTCATTAAAGCTGGAAAATCAGACATGCTCTGAATGGCCGCGCTCTCTTTGATTCTCCTAGAGGTCACTATAGATCATTTTATACAGCGACGTGGCTGCTATGGGGGCGAACATCATCACACATGAATCAAATGTGGCTCATTGTATCCACAAGAGTCTCAGCTTTCCAGTCAAAGCCAACTGATGCAACTCCAAGACTGTTTAGGTCCCAGTCTGCACACACACGCCATTTTACAACAGGCCACAAGAACACATTTGGACACCAGGGTTTGTGGCCCAAATTGCATGGGATTAGCAGAAGGTGGGCATGTCTGCAAAGGGGAGAGCAGTGGCTTCCCAGAGAACCCACTTTCATTCACACATCTGGAGGTCAGAGGTCAAGGGACCCTGCTGAAAATGGCCATGTCAGTTTTTCTCTTGACAAAATGTTGACGAACTTTGCAACAATACCTTCAAAGGTCTTGGTCACAAAGACCTGATAGTAAATTTATCAGAAATATATTTGTTGTCATCCCATGATCCAAAAAATTCTCTTGCAACCTGCAGCCTGGTCTGTGTGGAAGGTCAAAGCTGTAAGACTTCCATCACAAAACACAGCTGTGAAGATATCTGCAAAAAACTGGATATGCTGAGTCGCGTTACATGAGCGATCTGACATGAGCATTGACGGCCAGACATCTGATACATGCTATGCTATTTGCATAAAGTTGGCATTAAGAAACCTGTTTGGACTTGTCTCAGGGTGATTGTTCTAAATGCCATCTATAAGCATAGAGCATATTTTAAGAGACAAATTCCTTTCCTGCGTGGGTGGATAGAGTCTGTTATTATGAGTAAATTTCCAGAGGTGAAAAGCTTTGTGAAAAACACTTCCAATGCAAAAGCCTCAAGGGAGATTTAAACTGTCAGTCATAGTCTGGGACACGATGGCTGCGGATGTGTGAGCGGTCCACATTGTGCAACATTGCTGTTGCTGTCTGTAATAACATAATAGGCCCGTCACAAATTAACACTTGTTGATTGATGGTTCTTAAATAGTGTGTGACTCTTGTAACCTGGTAGTGGTATAAATGCTATTCGCTACACTTTATTCACTTTATTGCCATGCCAAGAAGAAACCACACAAATATGTAATGTATTGTTAATTTGTAACCTAAAGGTTGGAGTTCTAAATTATGTTATACACAACACTTAAACTGTTTAGATGACATATGTGAACACTAACAAATTGAGGTGAGAGTAAATCAGAGCAAAGAAAACATGATCCCTCATACTCTTCACATCTAATAAATCAGCTGACAATATAGATCTTAAATGTCATCATTTATGAATCTCTGTCCATTCAGTCTTGTATGCCTATCATGACTTCAAACATTGTATTGTGTAACAAATAAATAAATCTGTGGAATTCATTGGGAGCACATACAGTGTTGTGAGTCTGTTTACATAAATATATAATTGGAATCATTTAAAAAAGTTTTCTTGACTTTTTTTCTTTTTTTAACTAATATTTGGCTTCTATTTTATTTGTTTTTTTTATTTGCTAATTTTCTTATCATTTTCTTGTCATTTTTACCAGTTTCTTGCTATTTTTGCCCTTTGTTGCCCACATCAAGTGAATATGGCCAAAACAAAATAATAATAAAAATAAATAAATAAATGAATAATTAAAAAAAAAATCTCTCAATATCACAATCCAGCAGTGGTCTACTGCTGAATAACAGCAACTTGAGTTTCCAAAACATGAGGAAGTATGAAAATCCCTGCACAAGACCACCCGCTCTCACCAAGCAAGAACAAATACATCCCAACAGTACACTTCACCATCGAGTAATGATGAAAACAGTCACTCTCTGCAGCCTCACTCCCAATTCTTGAGAAAATTCCCTTCCAATTATGTTTGTATGTACCTTTGTTCAAAGTTTCTCAGCTCCAAACATTCAGTAAAAAAAAGAAAAAAGAAGCTAGGCCAGTACACCCATATGTATCCCATTTTCAAACATAATACATTTGTAATCTGTTTAGCCACAGCCCCAAAACGAAATAGCATTTCTATTTGTGAGTCCCTGAGGTAGATGAGTAGTTTCTCCTGAAGAGGTTCAGCAACAGAAACAACTCCTCGAGTACAATCATAGTGTAACTACACAGCAGATTTAAGGGCCTGAGAGTTTTCTGTTCTATACTAGTGTTACATTAAATCCCTGTGTAATTTTGCATATGAAACTAAGACTTCAAAACATGGTGAACTGGGACAGACATAGACTCTACATGAGTTTTGGTGACATGGGACACAAAAACTGAAATCCAGTCACTTTCAACTGACCCTGTTTGCTATTGATTCTGATAGCAATGCAGCAACAATGCAGCTGAGCACAGCTAATTTTAAGGCCAATACGCCCATGAGCGCTCCTATGGACACAAGTGACTTTGCTGTTTCCACAACATGGGCGCTGGATGGAAAAATTACAGCTGAGCGGGCTGGAAACGAGAAAAGACACTTGAGTTGTGCTGCTTTGTGCCAGGTTAAAGATAGGGCCCAATATCTTCACCTATGCAAACTTATTCATAACTTTTTGAGATATCCTCCTCACAAACAGACAAACAGATGGAATAGGGCAAAAACATGAACCACCATCCACTTCCTTTGGTGGAGGTAATGAATGTCAGTGAGATAATAATGTCATGGAGGGGTAAACCACAAAACAACAACCCTGCAATACCAGAGCAGTTTTTAAGGTGAACCATTGTATCTTAAAAGCTAAGTTCAGGTTGAGTAGTAATAACATTAAGGTGAATCAGAACGAGTGGCAAGCAGGAACTGATTGCAGTAGGAGTAGTAGGAGTAGGAGCAATGGTATTTACAGTAGAAGGATAAGCTGTGTTGGTAGTAGTAGTAGTAGTAGTAGTATTGATAGTGGTAAAAGCAGTATTAGTGGTAATAGTAGTAGCTTCAAAGTTTTAGTACCCAGCTGTATCAAGACTGTTTCATAGGCTTTTCTACCCTGACGGTGTAGACATTTTAAAATCCTGAGTACTTGAAAGTATTAGACAAAATGATTAATTCAGGTGTGTCTGACCATTGTTGTATGGTCTGTTAAAGTTATTGATTTTTATGAGCAAATATAAATTTAACTGTGAAGCCCCCATTTTTAATGAATGTTTTTACCTCAGAGGATAATCCTCGCCATCTTCATATAAATACATGTTTGTTTTGCAACTTTCGACTCCATCACTTACTGATGCAACAACACACTAGAGATTAAAACAAAATCCGGTTCATGAAAGCTTTTACATTCGCTGTTCTAAACACCCAGTGTCTGGCAAGGAAATGATGCATTTTACATTTTTGATTTGTGTGGAATATTTATATATATGGAAGAAGAACTGGGTAGTTAACATGAGCAGCGCCAGACACCATGACTGGAAAAAAGACATCACCCCCCACCTCAACAACTATTCAAACATGGCCTGATGGTGCCTCCTCACGGTTACAGGACTGTTTTGAAAACATAGACTGGAGCATCTTTGAATCTCAGGACCCAGAGGAGTAAATCACATCTGTACTTTTTTACATCAAGTACCCATTCCCAGTACCAGGTGTCGGGTCTGCCACTTTGTTCTTGGTTTCATGGTTTCAAGCTTACTCTGTGCCATACTATCTGTATATCTGTATATTTCATATTCCAGATTTATTATTACCATTGGTACATCTCACATTTCACATCTCATTTTCTTAGGTTAGTTTATTGTGTATACTTAGTCCTTATTGTCTTTTTTGTATATATTTAGCATATTTAGTCTCTATAGTATATACTTCTTCTTAATTTTATTTTGTATTTTTATTGATGCTGCTGTAACGTGGGAATTTCCCAGTTTTGGGGTCAATAAAGTAAATCAATCTATCTATCTATCTATCTATCTATCTATCTATCTATCTATCTATCTATCTATCTATCTATCTATCTATCTATCTATCTATCTATCAAGTACTGCACAAACACTGTCATCCTTGAAAAACACATCCAGGTGTATGCCAACCAAAAACCCTGGATGACAAGAGAAGTCAGGACCCTGCTCAGGTCCCGTGATGTATCTTTGTACAGTGCAGCCAGGGCAAACCTGAAAAGGGGCATCAGAAAGGCCAAGCTGGACTACAAAAACAAAATTGAGGACCACCTCCACAGCAACAACTCT
>OMLB01062636.1:2302-13188 GCA_900302555.1 Myripristis jacobus | reverse complement strand
ATCTCTGGGTTGCCCTCTGTGAAGCCATCTTCACCACTTGGAGCAACATTCCCACTAGCCTCCTGGAAACACTAGCATCAAGCATGCTGAAACGAATTTTTGAGGTGATTAACAAGAATGGCGCAGCTATTCATTACTGAGTCCTTTTTTGAAATTTTTATTTCTATTTTAGGGGGGTTGGGTTTTTTTTTTTTTGAGATATGGTCTTAAACTTTTGATCAGCTGATGAACAGCCTATTTCAGTTTAATGGTTGTTTGCAATAAATTGCTTACTCAAATTTTTTTTTTGTCTCACTCCCATTTCTTCTTTTTGTATTTTGAAGCTCTACTTAGAACCTTCTTAAGATCCAACAGTGCAAAATGTAAATTCTTGCAATTTTTCAACTGGCCTTAAAATTTTGATCAGGAGTGTATTTCAGTCTGCATTGTCCACCTATAACTGAATAAATTTTCTAAAGGAGGAGCTTCGGATTAGATTCTTAATTGGGTGTACATATATTTCATTAGTATTTTATCAGTACCTTCTAAAGATCCAACAGTGCAAAATGTAAATTCTTGCAATTTTTCAACTGGTCTTAAAATTTTGATCAGGAGTGTATGTCAAGTTTTAATTGAAAAGCGATATACGTTGGTGAGTTCATAAATCAGTCAAACCCTAACACAAATGCACACACTTAAATTGCAGGCTTACTTGTTGCTGCTGTGTGACTGCATGCTGTGTTGCGGGCACTCACTTACACTGACTGCTGGAGATAATCAAAAGGGTGTCATTTTCCAAGTGAGAACACTTTCAAGCCTCAGTACATTGACAGACTTTTTCATTTCCCCCTTTACCCAAGGGTCAATGAATGGCTTAATCCCAGGAAAGCATTATGCTAATGTTCATATTTGTCCTGCTCCATCTCTGCCACAGCAAATGAACATGCAGGCCCCATTAGATTCAGGGGTACTCATAAGACAGATCATGTGTGTGTCTGTGTGTCTGAAAAAGCACTTCTGCTCATACACATATGAGACAGCATCGTCAGACAGTCTAATCGTCTTAGTGAAAGCCAGCCACACAAACTCAGTGTTCTTGACAGAAATAGAAGGAAAGCAGCAGTGCCTTGGAAAGGTTGCATGTAGGTAATGGTTGAGTCAAGGTAATGTATGGGGAAGTACATGCATTTTAATTTTTGTAATGATGCATTATGCCTTGGACATGGGAAACTACTGTTTTTGACTGGATTTTATCAAACATTCACATTCACATTCACAAAAACTCTCCATGCATTGTCTCATTCAGAATACTGAACAAAAAGATGTGATAAATATCAAAACTTTAAACTTCTAATTACAGTGTTAGAATTTGTGAAGTGGAATTTTCCAAATGCAATCATGCATCCCCTAAATTTTGGATAATATGATTGTGTAATCAAGAATTTGGAGCATTCATCCGCCAAAAAAAAAGAAAAAAAAAAGCAGAAAATAGTCATTCAGCAGAGCTCACCCTGCTTTGAACACTTCAAATTCACTTCACAGGAAGCCCTCAGCTGCAGAGCCCCATCACTGCTCAGTCAGCCTTGAATGCATCTCTTTAATATAGAAGAGCCCCATCTAGTGGAAGACATTAATCCTCATGCATTAATAAATAGTGGGACAGAGAACACAGGGCTGCTGCGAAAGCTGCAGGTGCCAAAACGGAAAGCAACAATTCGCAATTGCAACACTATAACATGTTGAAGTTAAAGTGTAGCTGAGGAGAGTGATAAAAGTGGATTATAGTAAGGGTGTGCTAAACAGTACAACACAATGAGAGAGTGATTATTGAAAAATATGTATGATGGGGAAACACATCAATAGCATAAAAAGAATCAATGAAGTCAAAAATGTAAAACTAAATATATAAATATACAAATAAATATATAACAAGACAAAGATGAGAATATGAAGAAAAATAAATGTGAACTACAAGTATCTGTGTGCAAAATGCATGCATATGAGAGCATTAACTCAAACAATTATGCTTTCATAATAACCTTTTTGTCATTCTGTTTTATGTTATATATTTGTCTTCAAGTGGTTTTGTTCTCTTTTGTTGTCTGACCTTTGAATAGCATATGCTGACCATTTAAATGTTACATTCAATCTAATCCTGTCTACATTTAATGCTGTTTTGAAGTGAGTGTGTGTTTGGCCCTGAGCTCAGCTTGAGCTCAGCTTGAACTCGCTGAACGTTCACTCTCTGACCTTGCAGGAGCAGAAACCATTGAATTCTTCCATATTACCGCCCTCACCTATATGCTTTCAGCTCTGTTGCCATCACTGCAGGCAGAGCATGCTGAAATCACCACCCAACTCATTCCCTGCCACAGCTGAGTCCAACCTGACACAAAGCAACATAAATTCAATGCAGGGGCAAAAAGTCGCACGTATTGTGGCACCTAAACAATCACTGTCTGCACTCATTGCCTGAAGTGTGCCAGTGCTGCAGCAACATGCTACAAGAATCCATGAACAACAGAGATGCTTGACATCAAAGGTTGGACTCATATTATAAATGGAGCTCAACTCCATACAAAACAACATCCTCCTGAATATTAGTTTGCCATGAGATGATTGAGAGAAGAGAAGAGAAGAGAAGAGAAGAGAAGAGAAGAGAAGAGAAGAGAAGGTGAGGCGATATGCATACATCTAATCTAGGTGACATATGTTATTATTTTTTCTTGTTGGTTGTTCAGCATTTGAATCCCATGTGATACTTGGCAGTGTACATGTGACCCTCCCTTATCAACCTCTCAACACCTGCTCTGAAAAAGAATCGATGTTCAGAAAACGTGTCTGTTAACTAAGGATAAAAACCAGCACTCACACGTCTTAGCTGGCTGAATGATCTGGGCCAGCGGTACAAAATCACCACTGACCGGTTTGGATGAGAGGCTGGAGTCAGTTGGTGTCTGACGATACAATACTATCATGATATTTTACCCATGATAACACCGGCATCACAATACAGGCATTTCTGTGATATACGATTTATTGCAAGATAATCATCTGTGATACATCACAATATCTGTAACTCAAGGGGAAAAAATACCCTGGTAAAGGCAGATTAATTTTTCAATAAGCAGGAATAAATCATGTGTTTCAGAGTTTTAATGTGCACAGTGACTGCAACACATACATGACAGAACAGCTCCAGTTCAAATACCTAAAGGCAGGGAACAAGTGCACCTCATGGGAACTCAAATGTGCTATTTGTACAAATTAAGTTGAAAACTCAAATATATCGCACAAGTGTATCGATAATGTATCACAAGTATTGCAATATATTGATAATTTTGTCCCACCCCTAGTTTGAATATTTGAAGCTTGCCTTTAGTCCCTCTCATTAATTGGGAGAAGACTGGAGCAAAATTACACTTTCTGTCATAAAATTCCAAATTATATCACAGTCCAGCTAGATTAGTTGGCTGATAATAATCTTTTCCTCAACCACACCTAATTCCAACAGGAATTTCTAACTGTACCCAAACAAATGGCTTCAGCAACGTGGAAAACAATACAAGTCCAGATCTTTGCCCCAGTGTTCCTTGGGAGGTGGTATACTGGCTACTGACGTTAGCATGGCACAGCCCAGCCCCTGCTAAAATTCGAGGAAAAGTCGAGGCGCGCATAAATGCGGAGCTGTCCGGCGCGGTGCGCTGACGCATCAGGTGCGCATCGTGAGGACTCCAGGACGCACGACGGCAAAACGGAAAAACTGACTTGATAAATGTTGTTCAGATAACTTGACGAGGGCTGGGGGTTCTTAACCTTGTTATACCAAAGCAGAGGAGTTTAGTTCATGCAGAAACCCGCCTCAGCCTATAATGGACACGCCATGAGACCTCTCCGCCCTACAGCATTAATGGGACTTGCAGGGATGCGCATCCCCTGCATTTACGCGCAGACATCCTGCCGGTGAATCCAACAAAGCACGAAGTTCGTCTGGAACAACACAAACATGAACCTGTCAGATTATGTTTGTGAGCTCGAATTCCTCTTGGACGAGCCGTGGAACCTCAGCAGGCTCCATGAAAACGATCAGAAACTTTTATTCGGGATCGGCACGGATAATTTCATCACGCTGCTGGTTTTCGGGCTCATATTTACGCTCGGCGTGCTGGGGAACTCTATGGTGATCACCGTGCTGGCCCGGAGTAAACCAGGGAAGCCACGGAGCACCACCAACATTTTCATCCTCAACCTCAGCATAGCGGACCTCTCCTACCTGCTCTTCTGCATCCCTTTCCAGTCCACCATCTACATGATGCCGACGTGGGTGCTGGGCGCATTCATTTGCAAATTTATCCATTATTTCTTCACCGTGTCCATGCTGGTCAGCATCTTCACCCTGTCTGCTATGTCCGTGGACCGCTACATCGCCATAGTCCACTCCAGAAAGTCCTCCTCTATCCGGGTGGCCAAGCACGCGTTCATCGGAGTGGTGGTCATTTGGATACTGTCTCTGGCCATGGCAGCGCCGGTGATGTATTACCAGAACATATTTCACAGAGGAGAGAACCACACCTTTTGCTGGGAAGTGTGGCCAGATCAAAACCAGAAGAAAGTTTATGTGGTTTGCACGTTTGTTTTTGGCTACGTGTTGCCCCTGCTGCTCATTTCCTTCTGTTACGCAAAGGTAAGCACGAGCGGTTTCATTTTCACACGGTCCATGATTTTCAAAAATAGGGCAAATTAATTTCATAATCCAAAGTATGTCTTACCCGTATTTCTTTGCTTACAGGTTTTAAATCACTTACATAAAAAACTAAGAAATATGTCCAAAAAGTCAGAGGCATCAAAGAAAAAGGTATGTATCAACCCAGAATGATCCAACCTGTTGATTCAGGGCTTGGATGGTTACTTTGTATGTAATGAGACTGCAAATCTCTGGTTAGAGACATGGTGATGGTGATCACTGACAGTTACTGTATCAAACAGATGGGGTGCTCTGAAAAACAACTGGCCCAGTTACTTGTTGAATAACTGCGGATTTACATAAATTTGCACTTGCCAGAATAACATCATTATGGGTTAAAAAAAAATGAATGGTGTTAAATGCCTTGAGCCTAAATTAACATCATGACAATACTGATAAATGACTGAGACACTGAGTTGGGGTAATGCACTTAGAGTTTTGCAGTTTTTAAAAGAATTATGTAAGCCAGAAGCAGGCATTTTTGACCAAACCTGCTCGGTGATGGGCTTGCAATCTGTCCAGGGTGTTTCCTTGCATGCCCTCTGCCCAGTGCATGCTGGGATAGGCTCTGGCATGATCCAGAATAGGAATTAATGGATGTGGAAAATGAATGAATGAATGAATGAATAATGTATCACTGTTGATGAGGATGATGAGGAGGATGATGATGATGATGATTAGCAGGGTGCAGGGTGTGCCTTTTTGATTAAAACGACAGCTCATTATGGAGGGTGAGGCACAGTTACATTGACTTACACATCATTCTGCACTGTCACACTCAGTCAATTTAGTGCACTTCAAAACCTCAGCAAAGTGGCCGAGGAAAGCAATTTCCTCCTCTGTTTTCAGTGGTGACAAAGGAATGTGCGGCGTCAATACACAGAAAGTGAAATAGACGCTGCATTGTTCTTTCACAGTGAATTAAGCCAGTGCACTCGAGTCAAGTGGCCAAAAGAAAATCGCTGCCCTCCACCTTTCATTATTCACGGTCAAGGTCAATTGGTTCCCCAGAGCGCCAACAAAATGCTGCTGCCCACTTGACTATTTCAACCCTTCATTCTTTACTGCTAGTCAGTGGAGCAGCAGCATTTGATAGAACAGCCTCTCATTATTAAACTAGGATGAGTGCTCACAAGGGTTAGACCAGTAATATGAGTTGGCCGATATCAAGGGCGTTGTTTTATTTATTTATTTATTTTTATTTTTTTATTTCTTTATTACAATATATGAATCAGTCAGTGTGTTCATGTCTGATATGCTGGAGCTCGTTTTTAACTTAATAATAATAATAATTATTATTATTATTATTATTATTATTGTTGTTGTTGTTGTTGTTTGTTTCAGCTGTGTGATGTGGTGGTTTAACCCTAAAGTAATTTAATCTCCATTGGCTTTCCACTGGGTTTCAGTGGAAAGTTCCAAACTCCCATCATGTTTTCAGCTGTTTGAGGATAAAATTCTGGGAGGGGACACTGAATGCTTGTACTTTTGCATAAAATTGTGAGATTTTAAACATATCTGACATAAAACATCACCTCTAAGCAACTTCAGTCTAGAAAAATATAAATAATTAAGCCCTTAATTAAATCCCCAAAGTTCCCACACAGAAACCTGGCCTGGATGTTAGATGGAGAGGGGGGTTTGGTGACTTTGTGATTAGGTAGGCGCCCCCCAGACACTGATGCTTTATTGAATCAGGCTTAAATCAACAAAACAGTAAATTCTGATAGTATCCTGATAATTCAGTGGATCATTAGAATGCCTTCGTTCACTTGTGAGTGCACCAGTGAGGTCAAAGCAGTGTACCGAGGGAACGTGAGAATGACTTTGACAGTTTTATGACAGAGGAGAAAGAGCTGACAAACAGTGAATCCACAGTAAACCTAGCCTTTGCTGTATATCACTGCCTGGGTGATTATTATTAAACTGAACATAATGCTCAAAGAGACAGGCACAACAAATCTTCAGCAACCGCAACAACTGAGAAAGCTTTTAAAATGGTGTAATGCTGCCATGTGTGACTCTACATTTACAGCTGCGACACAGAAGACAGCATCAATTACAAATTAGGGCTACAACAAAGAAGAGCAAGAAATTTCAGTGCAAGAGGAGTGGTATCACCTTGATATCACCTGAATTCTGAGTAGCCAAACCCAAAAGTGCAGAAGTGTTGAAAACTGAGATACTTGCTACTAGGTGTGTCTAATTTAGTGAATTTGCATTGGCGTAACTTATTGGCTTATCTTGATCGCCACACTATTGATTAAGCAAGTCTAATCAAAGGATTGTGCCAAAATTTAAATTCAGAATTAATGTTTCTTACTGCCCGTGTGTCCTCGTTTTGGCCTCGGTATGTGTTGTTGTTTTGCTGCGGCACAAGGAAATGATCATGGAGGAAAGACCCTAAATAAATGACAATGTATGGCCAGCCTGACAGCTTCCTTGTAGAATCAATGGACGCTTGTGGTTTCAGATAATAAGCATGACGTCCATTCATTATGAAGGATGTAGGTGCAGTAGGTTGCTTGTACTGGATTTCTGTCATTTTTGCAGCACAGATGAATAAGTGGCTTATCATTTTTTCCCCCTGATGATCCAAAGTGCCTCTTGTTGGTGAACAGTTATTTCAAAGTGGTTATCTGCGGCTGCCCTCCACTGATTTCAGGTTATGTTGAATGTCCTTTTTTTTCTGGTGCATATTCCATAAAATGCAGTGTTTGAACTCCCATGTTCATAAGTATTTGTGTAAAAGGCCAAGAGAAGACTTCATTATCCTAGCCTGCAGTTCTTAATTGAGTTCAGTTATCCTATTTTGTTAAACATACTGATTTAGCATGAATGAATTTTTCTATCGCATGCATACATGTTTGTTAATACTGTTGTTCTGATCATTAGTAGCCAACAAACAATATGAAATACAAAGCAAACAAAGCTGTTATATTCAACTCCTGCAATAAGTTGATAAAAGCATTCAGCTTCCTCATGTGTAGGTTGTGCATGACAAGCACAGCCGCTATGTTATTTCTCCTGGAATTAACAGCCTCCCACTGGTCCACTCCCACTGGTTCACTCCTACTTTACTAATCATGACAGTTTTTATGATTTCACTTGCTTGGTACAAAGCAAAAATTGCTGTAAATTACAAGTTTCAGCCACAAACAACTGTCAAACTCACCTGACTAAACCCACTATAAATCCCACTATAAATCCATAGGCATCAACATGGACTTGGTCTCATGTTTTTGCCCTGAGAACAGCTTCCACTCCTCTGGGAAGGCTTTCTACAAGATGTTGGAGTGTGTCTGTGGCAATTTTTGCCCGTTCATCCAGAAGAGCATTAGTGAGGTCAGACACTGATGTTGGACCAGAGGGCCTGGCTCGTAATTTCCATGCTAGTTCATCCCAAAGGTGTTCTTTTGGGTTGAGGTCAGGACTCTGTGCGGGCCAGTCAAGTTCTTCCACACCAAACTCACCAACCATGTCTTTATGGAGCTTGCTGTGTGCACTGTCCTGCTGGAACAGAAGGGCCTTCCCCAAACTGTTCCCACAAAGTTGGAAGCAGAGAATTGTCCAAAATGTCTTGGTGAGCTGAAGCATTAAGATTTCCCTTCACTGGAACTAAGGGGCCGAGGCCAACCCCAGAAAAACCAGCCCATAGCATTATCCCTCCTCCACCAAACTTTACAGTCAGCACAATGCAGTCAGGCAGGGAATGTTCTCCTGGCGTTCACCAAACCCAGACTCCTCCATCAGACCGCCAGATAGAGGCGTGATTCAAATGTTTGTGAAGGCAGATTTCATGGCTAGCTGCTGGATTTTATACACCTGTGGCAACGGGACTGAATGAAACACCTGAATTCAGTGATTATTAGGTGTGGCCCAATACATTTGTCCTTATAGTTATCATGGTTCCTCATGCTTTTCCCCTCGGTGGCTAGTTAGCCCAACACTTTGGTCACTTGTGTGTCATGACCAAGCCTCTCTTGTTGTGCAGCTTCCTGCAACAGTTGTAGGGCTCTATTTTCCCGGCGCAGCGCAGGGTGGCGCAGTGAGGCGAACCCCGCGCAGAGCTATTTTGGACCAGCGCAACCCGAGGGGCACACAGTTTGGTATTTTGGCAGACCAACGTGCGCTGAGGTGGGAGTGGCGGCGCAGCAGGGAAAGGTGTCGACAGATTCAGCCACCTGAAACCACGTCTACTTTCAGTGCAAGGTGCAGCGGGGCCGGCGCAGTGGAAGTTTGACTGACCAGTGCGCAGTATGCACACGTCACCAAAACCTCACAATCAGCACAAACGGTGCCAGTCTCCTTTGATGTGACATCAGTTGTGACGGGACAGTCGATATGGAGATAAATTTATGTGCTGACTGAGATAGTAGCATTGAATAGTGGTTTTTGTGGGTATTTATTGCTTTGTTAATGTGCCTGACATTCCGGAAGCCTGCCTGTGAGGTTTTGGTGACGTGTGTGCACTGTGCGCCAGTCAGCCAAACTTCCACTACACCGGCTGCGCTCCGTCTGCGGCAGTAGACCTCCATGTCAGTTGTGTAAACGTTCATTATGCTTCGCGCAGCGCATTTTAAAGGCGAGGACAGGGGCTCATTTGATTGGTTTAAAGTGAATCGGCTGTGTCAAACCCACTCCACGCCTTCTCTCCTCCCTTCCTCCGGTAGGAGGGACGGCGGAGTACTTGCGCCACCGCGCACGCCGTGCCAAACTTGCAAAATCCACCTGGCCACACCCAGTTGGCGAAGTGCAGCTGCGCTGTGACCCCGCCTCGCCAGGTCTGCGAAACTAGAGCCCATTATGTCAACTCTGCTTCCCTCGATGCTCTGAGGTTTACCATGGCATTATCACTAATCTGAAGGACTTGCTAAATAAAAAATGTGACAAGAAAAAAAATCAATTAAAGAGATACACAGGCACAAGTACAGTTTCAAATGGATAATAAAATGAATGACTGTACGGACAAAAAGTGACACGCGCAGCAGAGTAATGTAACTATTGAGACTCCGCACTGACGCATCGACTAACTTGACTTCGGCCAATTCAACGGCAATGATTTGCTCAAAGAAATAAACTGAATGAATTGCTCTGACTTTGACCTGTATCAATATGAAATGCTGAATCATTCATGATTCTTAAAAAAAGATGTAATGTTGTGATGATCTAACAGAATACTATGAATAGAGATTTTTTTAATACTATTTTTTAAGAAATGCTGTTGTCTATTTTTTGACAATTCATAGGAAAATGGATATTCTTCAATGATTGCATTTTTATTCAATCATATACAATTTTGGGTAAAAGTACTAAAACAAATCACTGAGTCAAAGGTGGTTTACAAATTTTAATTGTATCATTGTTGTTGAACTGCAGCAACTACTGAATCAAAATCAGTTTCTACAAAGCCATAGATTCATGTGTGAGTGTGAGTGTGTGCGTGTGTGTGTGTGCATGTGTATGCATGTGTGTGTGGTTCAATACCCTGATGAGGAGTCCTTCCTTCTTTGGAAAAATCGTTTGCTGCACAGGAAGTAATATGTTTGCTGTTTTGGAGAGGCAAAACAAAAAACAAAACAGAAGATAAAAGACGTAAGCTGCAGTCCACCCTGAATGTCTTGGACCAGTCCCAAGACTGAGTGCAAAACAAAAGCAGTGACTACTTATCACCAAAGATGTTGCCAAAATAAAAATCTGGAGATTATCATGTTTATTACAACCTGTTACTTTGTGGCAGTATTTTCATTTTAAATTCAAATTTAGATTAGATGTATTAATAATTGCATATGAGCAGTTGATGATTTTTTTTTTGAAAAATAAAAGACTCAAAAAGAAATTAAAAATCCAATACCATCCGTGTGCTGTATGTATCAGTTAGAATTACCACATAAAGATAAAGCAGGAAACTAAAATTGTAATACTGAAATGAAATATCACTTTTAGTACAACATTTTGCAACCAAAATTGTACAACAGCTACACAACTAAACTATGAGATGTTTTGTGACAAGAAACATGGTTTAGAGAAATTCATTAGCTCGGACATGTGCATGTATAAAAAAGAAAAAAAAAAAAGTGAGCACTGAGCACACATTTACCTCTTAAGTATCTCATTAGCTGTACGGCACACTGTGAAGTGGCAATTAAACACATGCACGCAT
>OMLB01062635.1:47291-57441 GCA_900302555.1 Myripristis jacobus | reverse complement strand
GTGTGGCCTTCAGTTTTGAATAAATCCCCAACAGTGTCACCAGCAAAGCACCCCCACACCATCACACCTCCTCCTCCATGCTTCACGGTGGGAACCATGCATGCAGAGACCAACCGGTCACTTTTTCTGCTTTGCACAAAGACACAACAGGTGGAACCAAAGATCTCAAATTTGGACTCATCAGACCAAAGCACAGATTTCCACTTTGTTTGGGCCAAGAAACACAACGAATTTCCATTCCTTGTGTTTCTTGTGTTTCAAACAAATCTCTTCTGCTTGTTGCTTTTCCTTAGTAGTGGTTTCTTAGCAGCTATTTGACCATAAAGGCCTGATTCACGCAGTCTCCTCTGCACAGTTGATGTAGAGATGTGTCTGTCACTAGAACTCTGTGTGACATTTATCTGTGCTCTAATCTGAGGTGCTGTTAACTTGCGATTTCTGAGGCTGGTGACTCAGATGAACTTATCCTCAGCAGCAGAGGTGACTCCCGGTCTTCCTTTCCTGGGTCGGTCCTCATTTGAGCCAGTTTAGTCATAGCGCTTGATGGTTTTTGTGACTGCACTTGGGGACACATTCAAAGTTTTTGCAATTTTACGGACTGACTGACCTTCAGTTCTTAAAGTAATGATGGCCACTCGTTTTTCTTTAGTTTGCTGATTGGTTCTTGCCATAATATGAATTCTAACACTTGCCAAACAGGGCTGTTATAGCTGTGAACCAACCTGACTTCTGCACAACACAACTGATGGTCCCAACCCCATTAAGAAGGCAAGAAATTCCACAAATGAACCCTGACAAGAACACCTGTGAAGTGAAAACCATTTCAGGTGACTACATCATGAAGCTCATTGAGAGAAGGCCAAGGGTTTGCAGTGCTGTCAACAAAGCAAAGGGTGGCTACTTTGAGGAATCTAAAATATAAAAACATTCAGAGTTATTTAACATTTTTTTCTTTGCTACATAATTCCATATATCTTGCTTCATATATTTGATGTCTTCAGTATGTATCTACAATGTAGAAAGTAGTAAAAATAAAGAAAAAACATTGAATGAGAAGGTGTGTCCAAACTTTTGACTGGTAGTGTAGGTCTAATTATAGATGCGTGTGTATAGATCATTTCATCATGTTACAAATTGATACAATATACAACCATGGATTTATGGGGTACCTGTGTAATTTATTTCTTGAAAAGCTAAATGAATGTGGATCATTGGCTCCTGATCTACATTTTTGTGTGCTCACGTTTATTTCCTGGTCAGGCTATCTGTTCATAGCCTGCCTGTTTATGAGATAATTAATGAAAGGCTCTCTTTCCCTCAGCTGGCCTCGTTCCCATTCCATCCATCCATCACTGCTGATGGTCTGGGTATCTGTTTAACTCCATGTAACTTAAACTTAAACTCTACTTAAACATACACTCTAATATAGTAGAGTGTAAGTTCGTGCTGGTGATGGCCTGATGACGGACACATTTAGTATTTTTGTGAATGTGTGGCCTTTTTTTTAAACTGATGTTATATACATGTTGCACACCTGAAGAAGCCTTGACTTGAGAGCACAAACATTTCTACACTTAACTCATACATTTAAATCATACTGAGATGACTAAGCACTTGATTTGAAAACACCCACCATACAGTTGTACACAACAATCAAACTGTATATTTAATGTAACATGTTTGATGCAGTACTATATAATAATAGTTAGTATGAGGGAACAAAAATCCAAAAAACACAGCTCATTCAAAAGGCAGAAGTCCATCTCTGTAGATGGCCACTCGCCCACAGTGTTTTCCTCTCCAAGTGAAGTTTGAAATCTCATTTTCCAATAAATGATAAAGCCTGAGGGAATGGAGATGAACCAAGCTGCTATAAATGGAAGTGTTTCATCTCTTGGCTATTTTTAGAGGCCTTCCCATCACTGACCCAGTCTTCAGTGGTCAAAAAAAGAAAGCAAGGCAAAAAAATAAATAAAAATGGACATACAAAGCAGTGTGGTGCTGAGGCAGAGTTTCTCCTTGCCAAATGCCTCCTCTCTCCTACTTGTGCTTTATTGTGCCAAAGCTGTTCATCAGGAACACACGTCCCAGTTTTTAAACTATTTCTGCATTTTCTATAGAGACGTTGCAGTTATATCACCAATCTCTTAGCGGCTCCATCATGGAGGTCCACTGGAGAATAGATTGTGCAGAAATAATGTCTAAAAATAACAAGGGAGTTAGCTTTAAAAATCTTGTTGTGAAGCACTGTATGCTGTAATGTTCTCAGTGAAAGTGAAGGCTGATAAGGGAGATGTTTTTGTTTCTTTTTCCCAAATGTGGCCCACTCTGAGTTGTAGCTTGGCAAGAGTCAGCTCACTTAGCCTGAACACACTGTTAATTAATGTTTCAGCGTCCGGCGGTCACCATACACTGTAGTTGTCTATGGCAGTGGAAGCATTTATAGTTCTGTGTTGGTGAGTGTGTGTGTAGATTGTGGAGGCTTTCTCCTCCACACAGAGTAGAGAGACTCTTCACACCTCTTCAACAGATTGATTGAATATTGGCTCTGAGAGCTCCACACTTCACTTTGTGTGTTCCCGGGGTCAACATATTTTACAGCTCGGGCAGAAGCAGAAATGGAAACGCCAAAATTGTCTCCTTTCTGAAAACCAAGTCCAAGGAAATATGGGAGCTTAATCAAGGCTACTCAACACAGCAGTGCCAACTTTTTATTACCTCCATGCAAACAAAGCACAAACAAAAACAGAAGAAATCACAGCTGTGTAATAATGTATACCTGCAGGATACCTGTAGGATGTGACAACAACTCAACCGAGCAGTATCCCTGTGTATGTAGGTATACTTTTATATATGCTCAGTTTCTTATTTCTGTATTTATTGTGGTAACAGTTTGTAGGATTAATGCACATATTGAGACTTTATACATAATGGGTTGGGGGACTTGTTGAAAAAAGGTGTTAATATGATTTTTGAACAGGTTTGTGTGTATGCCCTTCCGCAAACTAAAGCCATGGAAATAGCACAGACTGAGCATCTGAGGTAACAGCCACTCTGACATGGACAGCAAGCAAGCACAGGCCTTATTGTTTTTATCAGTATTGCTCTGCACCACCCAGTTTATATTGAAACTCCCGCTGGTGCCCTTCCCACACATTTCGGCACAAGCAATGTCATGGTGATCTGCAACATTAACAAAAGGTTGAACAGGAAAAAAAAAAATCCGGGTTGGCACTGACTAAAGAGCACAGGCTGGAAAGTGAGTTTCAAGATGCCAGCAATTAAGGCTCTGATCATTTAGTGCTGTGGAGCAGTAGCAGATTTGTGAAAATAATTTCCAGAGGCCTGCAGCATGTCTGTAGCAAACTGGCTCAACTCTCATTCAGTGAAATTCAGATTTCTTTGCTGGGAATGTTACATGAACAACAAGGCTAACTCTCTGCCACAGTAGCTTCAGTTCAATTCTGAGCAGAGCCCTTTGCTGTATATCATTCCCTCTCTTTCCCCTTCCTTTCTTGTCTCTCTCTATCACTATCGCTATCAAATAAATCTTACATGCCAAAAGATTAATGCTCCCACATTTTTCCAAATGTTTCTGCCTGTCCATCTGCATTTTCCATGCTGGAAGTTGATATGGAGAAGGAAAGTGTTTAGCTGGCGGTTCTAGAAGTAAGATTCAAATGAGAAAATCTTACTTCAGACCCGATCTGCCATAACTGGAGATTGGTTTTGTTTCACAGCAGAATTTCTCCTGGATTAGCCTGTGTGATGTGAGGAGATATCTGGACTGATTAATTGTTTTAGCAGTTTAGAAAACGTAATATTTTAAAGGAATACTCCAATGTTCGGGGTAATACCCTTTTTCTATCTTACCCACACTGAGACGTTTGATACCATTTTCACCTCTCCAAGCTGCTGAACTGACCCACAAAGCAGCTAAATTCTTCTCCATATCCTGACTGTAATGATTGTCCCTCTTAGAACTTCTCCTATCTCATTAAAAAAACAAGAAATCACCAAGAATCCTCACACTGAAGGTGGATTAGCAAACAGTTCAGTTCTGCTAGAAGAGTTGGAAAGTGGGAGTCTGGAATGCTGCAATAGTGATTGTGATAGTAGAGCCACAAACAATGTTCAGATAAAACAATCCTTTTGAGATGGACCAGAAAAACAATATTTATTGCAGATTGCATTAAAGTACATAATCCAGGAGTTGCCATCAAACCACAAATGTCTAGAAATAAGTTCAAAGTGAGTTTCAAAATATTTCAGTGGTGATATAACTGGGGACACTCTCTTCCACAGCCAGTGTGGCGTACACACTTCCTGCTCTATAGGAAGTGAAGGCGGGAATCGGGTCATTTCCCTACATCCACATCCACGCTGCTGTAGTGTAATAACCACCGTAAACCACTGATCAAAGCTTAGTCATCCCTGGCAAGCTGCTTGGCCCATGGACATCCAGAGGCACTGTGCTGTGTCAGCTTCATTTAACTTTGGACAAAGTCCGTGTCTTGCGAAAGGTTCAAACTCACCTCAGATACACTGTTTTTGTCTAATGGCATTGTTGGTATTATGGCCATTCCTTCACAGTAGCTGGATGTTTAGGGAGCTGATAAATTAGCAAATCACCGCTAGCACTGTAATCTCCCAGCTTGGATTTGTTTTGGAGGGACGGTTTCTGCCTGAATAGCTTCTCCGCTGGAGGATGACAGCGTCTGGTTTCATCTCAAACTCAAAAGTAACGGTTTGCCGAATCTGAAGATTGTGGAGAAGGGAGGCTGGCTGGAGAGACTAACAATGGGCTATTGTATAAACCATTAGGAACTATTTGTCACCGCTGAGTGGATTTAATAAGTGCCAAATGTAGACCTGAACAAGATTTCACCTGGATTCACCTGCTCAGGACAGAACAGGCCACCAGTGGACAGAGCATTCAGCACAAAATGAAGAATAATAAATGGCAGTAAATACATGCCCTGTGTGTGTGTGTTTGTGTGTGAGGGAGTGTGTGTGCATTATCAACACTTATTCACTTCATTGAAACCCCTCTTGAGTTTGAGTTGCCGTGGTAACACAGGGGAAGATGAGAGGGAGGATGGAAGAGGAGCAGGAGACAGGAGGAATGATGTCACATGAAACGGTGTAGCCTCTGGTCACATTTTGCACTGATGACACTTTTTTTTTTTTATTGCACTGCATCAACCAGTTGCCTGACTCTCTGCTCTTATCTAATGTTTTGTTCATAAACTCCTTCTCTACTGTGAGAATGAGAGCTTCACTGGGAGTGTACTGCTCCAAAATGAATGGAGTAGATACAGACCGAAAAACAACACAATTCTGAGTGTCGGCACAAAGTTGATAAATTGTTTTAGGGATGCACAACAACATACATTTGTTTGTTTCACTTTAAGCGCTCTTTTCAACCCCTGGGTACCCAAAATGATGGAACTATTTTACAGCATAAAATAGTTCCAGTCTCTAACTGCTCCATTCATTTTGGAGTAGTGCGGTCCTGGCAATGCTTTTGTTTTTGCAACAGGGAAGGAGTTAATGAACCAAACCAAGAAATGACATAAAGAAATGAACCTAGAAAGAAAAACAGAGAAAAAGAAAGACAGAAAAGGGCATCAGGAGAGATGAGCTCTTGAGATTTTTTTCAAAAGTAAACCTTGCAGAAACATTAAAGTTTTTTTGATAAGCAGTCGTGTCAACAGTCTAACTGAACCAAAGTGATAGAGCAAGACAGACATGGAAATTTTGAAACCAATGAATAATATTTTTGACCATCAGATTGCAGTGCAAATCAGAGTGAGATGATAATGCAGTAAGAGAACCAGAACAACACAGCATGTATAAACAGGAGCTAAAAGCTTCTACAGAACTGGGCCAGACACTCAAACTATATAATCACAACGGTATTAAACCCTGCAACACTGTGTGTGTGTGTGTGTGTGTGTGTGTGTGTGTGTGTGTGTGTGAGTGTGTGTTGCTGAAAGCTAGAACTGAAGACTGTTGAACATATATCAGACAGTGGAGGACACTCAGAGGGCTCTGTGCTTTAAGCTAATGTGACCTTCCATCAAAACCCAAAGTCATTCTGATGGAAAAGTTAGCACTGGCATTCCTGCTCAAGAACTGTACATTAAAGTGCTGTTTTATTTTTACAGCTTCTTTTCAGGCTCAGGAGCACAAACATTCAGGATTCTTTTCTCCAAATCTCATCAATAATCAGGTCGGCTCATTTTCTGTCAGTTTGAATGAAATAACAATGAAATAAATGTATTACATAATGTTCAGAACAATCTAGGCTAATTGTTGACCAATCCAATCCTCACCTTCCCCTGTCCTGCAAGACTTTAGGCCACCTTTTGTTGATCTCTAAATAGATATCAAGCCTTCTCTATCTAAGCTCGCCACACTTGATATTTGTTGTTTTAACAGTTTACCAGCCCAGACCCCTGTACTGCAGGATAAACCTCAATGTGCCTGTGCGGGACAGATTTTTGGACCAGCAGGACACGCGGCCTGATTTTCGGCTGAGCAGGGAGGCCCTGGCAGTGCTAAAGGACCTTCTCTACCAGGAACGCCAACATGGATGTGGTGCCACACTCGAGACCCTGGTGTTTCTGCTCTGGCTAGCAAGTGGGGCATCATGCAGGGTGGTCTCCAGAGTGTTTGGGATGCCTCACTCCACTGGCCGTTTCATCGTCCAGAGTCACTGAGGGGTGGTGGCCGCTCGCATGAAGGTCATCCACCTCCAGAGGACCTGGAGGCAGTGAACCTGACTTCCAGAGTGGGTTGGGTTATTTGGGCGGCTCCAGGTCCTGGAAGTAAAAAACCCATTTGTGTCTCCTCTTGGTGACAATCAGGTTTGAATCTATCTGAACATATTTTGCAGTTTTAGCTGACATCTGCACCATAGTAACAGTTGCTGAGGCTCATGGGTACTGTCATGCCATTTAACACACCAAGCTAATGGAAAAAAGTTTTTTTGTTTTTTTTCCCCCTCAGAAATAAAGTTGAAACATTTAGAAGCAATCCCCATAACATAACCCTGGAGTAGGTTTTACTTCTCCCTACACCTAATCAAAAACACTTCTGTTTTGGGTGCCTATTAGGTGAATATGCCATAAGCTGTCAAAGACTAAGTTCTCATGTATGGAAAATAAAGTTCTATTGTATTCATTAGATCACAAGGTAGTTTATGCTGTGGAGCAGGTTAAACTGAGGCTCAGATCAAAATGCACAAATGCACCACCTCATCAATCTGCTCTTGAGTGAACAAAAAACACTGGTCATAAGAGAGTGGCAACCACTAAAAAAAACTGAACAGAGAGAAACTGATGAATTAACACATAGTAACAAGAAGTGAAGCGATGTTTAGAGGCCAGAACCATTTTGCTTTCTGTGATGATTAATTAGAGCACCGTTTGAATGGCATCAGCCCACTCTGTGAAAGACGGCATCTAACAAATAGCATGTAGCTTACAATAGCTGAATGAATGAATGAATGAAGATAAATGAAAATTAGGCCTACCGTTCCATATTAATTGGACTACAGTTCTCTCACAGGATTCCTAAGCAATGTAGCAATCCTCTCTGGCCTCAGTGGCAGCAACACTTTTTACTGTTTTTTTCCCCAGAGTTATTAATTACAACATCTTATTCTTTGGAGAATACAAATGTTAATATTTTCCTATGCAATTTTACACTCTAATTCACATATATAAAACAACCGTAACATAGGTTTTGGCCTGCATAATACAATTTATGATGCATGAGACAGAGCAGGAGGACCAAAAGATGGCAGGCAAGCAGCCTTTCAGTGAAGATCTTTTAAAATAAATGAAGGCAGGTAAACAGGAACAAAGGAAGGAAACAAGACACAATGTATCAACAAAGACTAAACTGAGAACAGGATTTAAATACTACTGAAACTAATGAGCGGAACAGACAAGGGTGAGGAGACTGGAGAACATGAGGCGAGCTGATTGGCTGGGAGAACAGTATGTGCAGGGTGGGACTAATGAGACTGAACTCAGGGCAGGTGTGGAGGAGCAAACAAGCAGGCCTGGAGGGACGCATGAAATGCTAGAAACACAGGCAAAAAGCACAGAATATACAAAGCAAAACCAAAAAGTCCAAAACAGAGTCTGAGACAGGGATCATGACCGTCTCTTATTGCTTTATTATTATTTTTAGAGCCCCCAGACTTTGGAATGGCCTGCCTGAGGAGATGAGGCACGCTGCTCTGCACCCCATTTTAAATCACCGTACAAAACACATTGGTATAAAGCTGCTTTAAATTCTAGAATCTGATGGTTTTATTTTTGTTTTTTTTATTGATTTATTTACCCTTTGTCTGTTTGTTTTATTCATTTTATTGTTTTTATGTTCATATTTGTAATTGCTCTGGTATCACTTGCTTTAACTGACACTTTGTCAGTTAAGGCAAGTGACTCAGTGCCATAGTCATTGCTATATAAATAAAGTTTATTATTATTGTTCTTGGTTAGTGCTTATATTCAGTTGTCCTTCCCAGCAGCTGCAGGAGTGTTAAGACAACACATCACACTGGTCCTGGCTCATTTGCATTGGTTACCCGTGAAATACAGAATTGATTTTAAAATTTAATTATCGGTTTTCCAGGCCCAACCTGGATTTACTCCACAATACATCTAATCTGATACGGATCTGCTAATTCCTTATTCTGCTCCAAGGTCACTACAGCCCCTCTCAGTCCCTCACTCATGCCTCAAAAACCAAAGGTGATCAGGCTTTTCCTATCACTGCTGCCAGGTTCTGGAATAGCCTCCTGTCCCAGATGAAGTCCTGTCCCGCCACTGACACATTTCAATCTAAAGCAAATCTAATCCAAATCAAATTAAAGCCCCATTTTTTTTTCTCATGCTTTTTTATTAATTTCTTCTTAATTCTTAATTATTAATTAAACTACAAGATTCTATTGATTACATCAAAGCACTACATGATCTTGAGTGCAGTTTTATCGCTGACCTCCTTATTCCTCACACAACTCACTTTTCGACCATGCTGATCATCACATCTCGGCCTCCATCCCTTGCTTGAAATAAAAAACAAAAAAAATATTTTTGTAATGTATTGGTTTTTGTATGCATTGTTTCTGATCTTTCCACGTGTGAAGCACTTTGTAAATGTGTGTTTTAAAAAGTGCTATATAAATAAAATTTACTTTCTTGCTGACCACTACAGCAACATAGATGGATCACGTACGCCGATGATGCTTTCTTGTATGTTGATTTATGTCGTAGCCAGTAAGATTTAGTCGGTATGATCGTCACAAAGTCTACATAGATCAAACTTAAAATTTTGTCATACAGAAGCTTATTCCATGCCACACACTGTGCTTTGCAATAGACTTGTAAACTTGCTGAGATCTCACAGTCTGTAGACGCCATTATGTGAATTCGCTAATAGCTGGGCTGCAGAATCCTGGATTGGCAAAGTGTGATGAGCTTGCCAGCTACCGAAAAGATAGATGCTGAACTCAATTCATGAGAATAAAGCCTCTCTGTTCTGCAACATGCTGTTTTGTGCTCAGTCTGTCTACCACGTTGTGTTTTATGATTTGACAGTCACAGACTCCACAGCCAAAAAAACTCTGAAAACCAGCCACAGAAATATAGAGATGTGAGCAGCAAAATGGAAATTGAAGACGATCTCCGTAGCAATACAGAGCTCCTCGCTTCATTTTCTGCAATCAGAAGCTGATTTTCTTTCTGATAGCAGTGATGTTTTCAAAGCAACTTGATTTTTTTTAACCATACTATACATTATGTTGTGGAAAGTGCATGTGTCTGCTGGTGTGCTGATGCTGAACTTTGTGTGTGTGTGTGTGTGTGTGTGTGTGTGTGTGTGTGTGTGTGTGTGTGTGTGTGAGTGTGTATGTTAGGATGTGTGTCTGGTGCTCCTTATGTGTGAAATATAGCCGTCATGGGAGGCTGAGCACCACACTCTTTTTTGACCCTCTAACCCTGTGAGATCCCCTCAGCCAAGGCTGTGGTGTTTCTCCCTCTTTTTCTGTGTGTGTGTGTGTGTGTGTGTGTGTGTGTGTGTGTGTGTGTGTGTGTGTGTGTGTGTGTGTGTGTGTGTGTGTGTGTGTGTGTGT
>OMLB01062635.1:21939-44944 GCA_900302555.1 Myripristis jacobus | reverse complement strand
CACCCACTCACTCTCACACACACACACACCCAGCACACACACACACACACACACACACACACACACTCACACACACACACACTCACACACACACACACTCACACACACACACACACACACACACACACACACACACACACACACACACACACACACACACACACACACACACACACACACACACATATACACACCATCAGTGCACTGAAAGAGGAAAGTATTGATGGTCCAAAACAAAAGCATTCCCTCTCTCTTCTCACAGTGTTTACAAGCTTGGCTCAGGAAAATAACATTGGCGGCAGAAAAACACCAAAAAAAAAAACAAAAAAACAAAACAAAACACACACACACACACACATGCATACACACACTCACATACACACACAGCTCTACGCTCCCAGCGGCAGTTGTTAATTTTAAACCAGTAAAAAACATTATTATTATTGCTAAAAGAAGCCCAAAACCCAAAAAAACCCAACCAAACAATAAAACAGCATTTGTTTACAGTGTACAGGACGGCACGCCAACTGGAATGTACATGAGTTCATCAGGACACAGCCACACACAGCAGGGATGCACCAACATCACTGTCTCACACACTTTCACTGATTATCAAAGCCAAGTACTAAACTGTGTTCAGGGCGCTTTCACACCTACAGGATGTTTAGCTTGTTTTGGTCCCAGCTCAGATGTGAAGGTGCTGCTTTGTTGCATTTGTCATCATCATGTCTTGGTAGTGTTCACACAGCGCTGTGATGAGCTAACCAAAACGCTGTCGAGCCGGTGGTACGTCTGTTAGGCGGGAAACTCAACCTGACTCGCCAGATGGGCTGTTACACAGAACCAGCTGAGGAGGCGTCACCGGAAACTCTTTGGAAAAGGGCAGGCACTTTCAAGAAATACTTGGCAGGTGATTGGATGAAGCACCTGTCTTTCACTGGATAATTTCAACCAACTGAATCAACGAACCGCAGGATGTAGTAGGAGAGCAAAGAGGAGTAAACAACCACAAGCCACAGCCTAGCAAGCAAGTCGGTGTAGCTACCTAAGAATTCAATGAATAGCCAATGAAGAAATCCCCTCCACTTCTGATGTTACTGATGCTAGAGCAGCATCTGTGCTAACCCTGCTAACCTCCTCAGGAACCACCACTGCTGTTGTTTCATAAACCACGTCTGTGGCTGCTAGCAGGACGCTGATTGGTCAGAAGCGCTGCGGTTCAGCCACAAGGGCATCACTTGAAGCCTGGCAAGATGGATCCTCGCCTGACTGTGATCTCATGATTCCAGCTGCCTTGCAAGGTATCAGAAAATACAGGTCGCAGACAAAACAGAGCGCTTGCAGCAATATCGGAACAACAGGGCAACAGCATAAAAACAAGCCACCATGAAACACTGTTATCAACCCAGATGTCTGAAAGAGTCCCCCTCATCTATACTCCATGTTTGTCCCCCGACTCATTTTGGCAGCACTTATGGCTCTATGTTGCAGCTACAGGTGTACACAATTATAACAAACTGCACCGTGCTTCACTTGGAACAAGAACAAGTCCTGAATTTTCAGGCGGACCATGGCGAGCTTGTTTGGTCCGTTTGAATGTTCCCATGTCTCCAAACGGACTGCTCGGCCAGAGTGACCACACCATGGTTCAGGTAAACTGGACCAAAACGAGGGAGGTGTGAAAGCACCCTAACTCTCCCGCAATACTAAATCCCAATACGACTTGTCGTGCTTACTGAACAGATGATTAGTTTGGGGTTACAGGGCAGAAATGATGGAAAAAAATCATGAATATCAAATAAATTCCCTCTATTACAGACACCCAATATGTGTTGTGTGAGCGTTAAAGGCAGGAAGCCAAATCACTTTAGTTCAACTTAGACACAGTATCAGGTTTTGGTGATGCATAAATGTTTGGATAGGGATATCTGATTCTGTTCGAGTGTAGTTCACCTATTATGTATCTATTATATATTCATCTTCTGTTTTCACTGATGACAATATGGGTGCATCCCCGACACAAAGGAAACATCAGAGGAGAAGAGGTGTTACTGGTACATTGAGGAAACAAAGCAGAATCCACAGTCCTGCTTTTGTTTTCCACAGAGCTTGTTCATGAAATCTTCAGACTTCCCCAAATTCCCCTTTGACTTCTCAGACTCAGTCTGTATAAAATCATGTGGAGAGAGTTCCGAGTTCAGAGTTCGGGGGTTTGGGAAAGAGAGTCGAGCCCAGAGCTATCAAGTTGAGGAGCTCCTGCAGTCTTTTCTTTAAGGACGAAGGCTCCCTCAGTCTCGCTGTCCTCGTGTGTTCGTGGAGAGAGGTGACGTCACAGACATGTTCATAGCAAAACAGGCAAACACACAAGGTACCACAGTGGACGAAACACACACAGACAGTGAACTGAAGCTACCGCAACAAGCTTTGTGGGATTCTGTCACATTTACATACATGTACAGATGTATAAAAAGAGTCGACCGGACACTAGATGAGTACCTTAAAAGACCAAAGGCACCTTGGGTGGGAAGGACTTTGTCATTTGACATATTTTACTAATGTGTTTTGGTCATAAGTGCTTAGCTAAAATCCAAGTCAAAAGCTCAAAGCCTAAAGCAGCTTTACAGGCAGGCAACTGAACAGTGGAAGATCATCGGAAAGTCCTTTTTGGCAACAGAATTATTAAAAATGGACAGGGGAGTTAAATCCCTTTCAAATTACACCAAATCAGAGGAGGATGTTCTGCTATCCTCACTTTTCTTTTCTTAAAACTTTGCATGCATTCTGTCTCGAATGACAATGTTACGTTAGCGCTGCTAACACCTGGATGCCAATGTCTGTGTCAGAAGAAAAAGAATGGGGTTTATGATTTGTAAGTTTGGCAATAAAGGAACCTTTTGTAATTGTTTGTTTGTTTGTTTTATCCTCGTAAGAAACTACTGTAATAGCAGTATTTGGACTGTGGAGTCCAGCTCTGCCTATATTTCTATAAGTCTAATTCTTTCAAACAAAATCAATCAATCAGTGACTCTCCATCCACATCACCTAAGGGGGCATGTGGAACTGAACAAAAACAACGTATAAAGGTGGGGGTTTTTTTCCACAGACAAAGCCTTTGCTTGTTCTCCTTATTCTTGAAAATTGAGTTTACAGATTACTAAGATCACTTGGTGTGTGTGGAAGGTTACAGTACACACTGCGCAGAGTCACAATTTCCATTCGGTTTACATGGAGTTCATCCTTGTTACCACCAGGGTGGTGAAGTAAGGGCCTCAACATACTCCACACAAGATACACACACTGTAATGGAAACTCTTGGCTCAGGCACACTGTCTGTGGACGAGACTGACGCCCCCAAAAAGCATGTTTATCACATATGCGTCGCATTAGATATTTTGGACGGGATGTTTTGCTATGCAAGAAAGTAGGAAATGCCCCGTGTGTTGCATTTTGCATTGTTGCATGGGTTGTTTGAGTAGAGTATGGATCAGGCTGATCAGTTTGTCCACAGTTCAACCTACAACCAGCAAGATTCATTTGTATCACAGGCAAAAGCTTAAAGACAATAAAATCGCTGCGTTAGCATCTATCAAGCTTCTCAGAGTGGGAGGAGGATGATTAAGGAGAAAAGCTAATGGTAGTTCATTTATCAAACACTCTGAGTACACCTGCTTCAAACTATTTGATGTTTAAAGGTGTAGTAGATTTTTCCTCTACTATATCTGCAGGGGATTGATGGGTTGTCACTAAGCACAATTATTTTGGCATGTGCTGAGATTTCTGGATGTAAAACACTTTCTGTCTTCTTGTTTTGCAAATGCTCTCACCTTTTCAGTGACTCAGAAATTAAGGAGTGCCAGGAAATGCCCCTTGAATATCAATTCAAGGGGCATTTCTTGAAAATTCTTGAAAATGTTTTTGTAATACCACGCCATACCTGGCACCATATATTAGGAGTGCATTATGGATTCAAATTAATGTTTTGAAAAGCTAATCTTACTGTGTCCAGTTTAATAGATAGTATACAGGCCTGCAGAACTTCTGTCTGAATAACACAGCTTTACATCATTACAACCTGTCCAGATCCAGCTACTGTAAAAACCACACATTTTACTGCGGGTCTGAGAGGAATTGTACATCAAATTCTAATTTTATTTCCTTTTCAGCCATCAGATGGTGCAAAGAGTGGCACAGTAGGTGGTAGTTTGAAAGGTTTATATCTGAGAAAGAGCAGGCTGCAGTTGCTGCTGCAGTATTATTGGAGAATAGGATAGGACTTTGGGGACAGGAGGAGCTATGCAAAAAGGGATTTTACATCATTACTCTGAGATGCTTGATTAGTACCATTGCTGCCATTTACACTTGGCTCATGCTGTGATGCGGTTCAAGGCTTCCCTGAAAATGTTCCATCTATGTGCTGCCATAGCATGAACAGTGGAAACCCTTCTGAAAAAAAAGACAAAGCTTGGCCAAAAAAAAGTACAGTAACAATATCTAAAATTGAAGATTTTCATTTAAAAAAAAGAAAAAAATGATTTATGGCACTTTTTAAAGTATAGAAGGTGAAACTCCTGGTTAGCAAAACACTGACACATTTACAGAGTGGATCCTCTGTGGATTAGAAATATTGAATGATGGGCTTCATTTTAAGCTCTCCATCTGCAAACAGTTGAGGCACTACAACTGAAAACTAGGATCAGATCAGTGCTATCATGAACCTGAAAGCAAAATGACCTCCCACACCTTGCCTGTGAATAATTACAAGATGAAACGCTGCATTCCTCTGCTGCTGAAAACCCATCTCATTAATTCTGTAACCCGGTGCCCTCCTGAATGAGCTATGCTTGACCTCATACTCTATTTTTCTGTTTCAAAGAATCGGGTGCTACTTAAATCCACCATGCTCTGCTTCGGGTCAATCACACTCTTTAACACACACTTAACATACCCAAACTGTATGACATAATAGTGGCATCTGAGCACTTTGCATTGTGGCACAGTTAAAGGGGAATGCCACACGTTTTAGCCCCTTTCACACATGGAGCCGGTTCCATTCATTTGCTGCCACAGGGGTCATAGGTGGATGGCAGCCAGGGGGCAAAATGCCAGAAAATCAGCTACGCCACTTTTTTATGGCTCAAGTTACCAACCATATGTGTTTACATGTCTTCCCTTAATGTGACAACATGTACAATGTTAGGACGCTCTGATGTAGGGTTATCAAACCAGTTACACGGAAGCATTTTGATTGGATAGATGTGGAAATTAGGAATTTCCTCAGTGTGGATGAACAGCAGTGTTGGGGTGACCAGTTTCTAAATAATGCGTTACCATAATCAGATTACATTTTCAATCTAACAAGTAACTTAACCTGTAACTTGAAAGTACTTTAACAAATTATTTTTAATAAAGAGTAACTCAGAAAACTAGTTTCCTCAACACTGTTGAAGAGATTTGCAGAGTCTGATGCACAGGTTAGACATAATTTCTAGGAAATTCCGGGCTATAATGGCAGAGGAATTTAACAGTGTTGCCAATGCTGCAGATGATGGCGTTGTGGTATTCATAAAAGGCGTGTTTTGTCTTAACAGAAACTGCCACCTGCACAGGTAAATGCAGAGTATTCATGTGTGAAAGGGGCTTTTCTGACATCATAGTTGTCAGCAATTCAACTAAAACCAAAATTTTACAACAGGAGCGTAGTTTCCTTCCTCCTTTTACATCTTGACGACATCACAGTTTTGAGACTTTGGTGTCTGAGTCATTCATTGTCACAAATATAGATTGTGTTGTCCAAGACCATAGAAATAACAAAAATAAATCTGAAAATCAGAGGTACTCCATTTTAATAACATCACATCAGGAGGCCATGTTTGTTTGTTTTTTTTGTCAACCCCATTGACGTGTTTCACCATTGTTATGTACAGATCAGCTTCTGTCTTTAGCCTTCACATGACCTAGGAGGTCGACCCACTGTTCAACGGCTACAGTTATACTTTCAGTATGACTTTAATTATCTGATGCAAAACATACTGGAATTTCCTTGTGCTACCATCAGATTTTAAAAACAGATGTAGGAGTGGTCACACTCACAATGCAATTTGCATCTGACACGATCCAAACATTTTAGTACTAAATACCAGTGATGCAGGCAGAAGCCCTGAGAAGCAAGAAAAACATAAAACCTAACATATTGCCAACACGCTGATTTCCTTCATTTGAGGTTTCTTGAGCTTTCCCAGATATGGTGCAGTGCCACTGGCCCCAAACACAGAATGCCCCTGAATTCCCACAGCCAAAGATAAAAAAAATTCTGGAGTTTGTACATTGTTGATTAACTCCAGATATGTTCATCTTTGGGTGTGGGAATTCAGGGGGTATTCTGTATGCGGGGCCTGAGATGTCGCACTTTCCTTGACTTCTGAGATGCGTATGTTTGTTGACATCTGATGGAAACTCCAAGGCCAGTCCCCAAACAGCTGCAGACAATGATCACATTATCTGTTACTTACATTTAAGCACATGCCACTTCTTGTGTGTTAACATGTCTTGAGAAAGGCCACTGATTGATCAAAATGTTGACTGAAAGAAATCAATATGTTGACAACATTGTGTATATGTGGGAATTTTATCTGTTTTTGACCTGAATGTTTCAGGAGACTGACTCCCTGCACCACAGAGGACAAGCATCAAGTGCTGTGCAGACTGCCATCTCCCACCTGTTTTGTTTTTTGTTTTTTTTTAAACTTATAAGAATAACAAACACAAAGTGCAGTTGTGGGCTTATGCAGCACAAGGGTATTTCATGATTTTCACAACTATCTACTGTAATTAGCGCCGGCTAGCTAAACTGAAATAACACAGGAGGTAACTTGTTAAAAATCTGGACTGTAGCCTGTTTTGTATCTGCATTTAAATAGTATGCAGTGCAGCAGAATGTTTACAGAACCAAAACTTAGAAAAGTAAGGGAAGCACCAAAAAAAGCCATGTAGTTTGGAGGAAACATATGACTGCCACAACAATAAATTGAAAAGGGTGTGTGATCAGAGCCAACAAGAATCCTTTTTTTTTTTTTTTAAGTTTTGTTGCCTCTCAAGTCTTCTGTAAAATGGAGAAACATAACATTTGGAGGTAACCTTTCATGGGTATTGTCACATCTCAAAACTGACTGTGTAACTGTAGCCACACTGACACACTGAATTGATTGTCTCTAAAAATCCATAACAAAAAAGTTAAAAAATATCATTGATACAAAAAATGGATGTGTACAACTTCATGGCTCTGGCATTGTCATTCCAACAGCAGATACTTTCTACAGCAGTTTCACTCTTCAGAGAGAATTTGAATAGAGCAAAAACAAACAAACAAAAAACAAGTTTGGTGGCAGGAAGTAGAAATGTGGTCACATTCTGGAGGAAGGCAGCAGGCTGATGGGCAGATCCCCCAGACAAACTGGGAAAATGTGGGCGAATGCAGAGAGTGACTGCTGCTCACTGCCGCCATGCCCGTGAGCAAGGCACTTCACCTCTGACTGTTCAGTGGCCGGCAGCAGGAGCTCTGGGTGTGAATGTGTGTGACTGCATGAATGTGAAAGCATGAGCAAACCCTTCCCTGGATAAATAAAGTTAAAAAAAACAAAGGCAGCAATTGCCTGTTTGTCACCCATCATGTTTGGAACCCCTCCACAGTCTCTACCGCTGTTTCTCACGTTTTAAATAACATTAAACATTATGGCTATGCTGAAAATATACATTCTGACATTCAGAGATACTATCTTACAAATACAAATGTGCAAAAGTTGTAAACAAATGAGATCTCAAATGTGTGTGTGTGTGTGTGTGTGTGTGTGTGTGTCACAGCCTGGTTGGCTCGTCATCGCTGTCACTGCAGTTGCCACAGCACTCCTGTAGAGGGAGACAAACACATGCAGAGTGTGTGAGTTTGAGATCTACTACGAAGAAAACATGATTTTTGGCATGAAACTAACACAATCATAGAAATCTATATGGCGTCATAGATATAGAAATAGCCAGAGCTGGCTATTTCAAAGAAATAGTGTCTGGAAAACAGAAGAAATCTTGAAAACAAGTTGCCCTTGTCATTTAATGTGGACAACATCATAGTTTCTGATAAGGTACATACAGATGACATTTTTAATCAAGTCTGGTTTTATTTACAGGTACGTTGGTGTTCAGGTTGGTTTCCGACCTGGTTATGGCTGTGTCACTGCAACCCTCAAAGTCCTCAGTGATATTACTACTACCTCTCAGATAGGGTCCAACGTGGTAAATCAAATCTCCTCTCTAAACCCCTCTCTGTCAATACGGGTGTACCCCAGGGCTCGATCTTAGGCCCTACACTATTTTTACAGTATATATAAATTATAGAGAAAAACAGGCTTCTTTCTAGCTTAAAAGTTGTACACTTTTAGGTTTAGCCACTTAGTTCTGAAAAATGCTAAATAAACCCAAGGGTTGTAAAACATTCTGATAGAGGGGAAGGTAAATTCTCAAATTGAGTAAAAACATGGAAATCACCAAAATTGGAGGTAAGTGGACAGCGCCAATTTGTTCTTACTGACTTGCCTGGTTAAATAAACGTTACAAAAAATAAACACAGGTTTTACAGGATATTATCTTCACCAACACTTCACCTGCTTACTTTGAGTAAAAGGTTGAAATCTAAGGCTGTGGTCTGTTTTTTGTTTTTTTTTGTTGTTGTTTTTTTGCCCCGGACCAGAGAGGAAATTTTTTCTTTGACGTAATTTTTAATTTGGATTGTTTAGGTTCATGCTGCACAGTTAAATGCAAACCAAGGCTTGCGAATAAAAAAAAGTTCATTGGACACAATATTGGTAAACTATTTCCCTGTTCCCATAATGCACTTTTTTGCACTTTTTGCTGCAACTGAAAGCTTTTGTTTATATAAAGCTGTTAGCAAGTTAGACAAAGGAGAAGAACTGACTTCTTGATGCTAGGCAGTGCAGCCACAAATTAAAATAGCAAACGGTGATACAAACCCTTGGATACTTCATCATGGTTAATTGTAAAACTGATAAAGTAACAGTGTGTGTGTTGCTTGGCTGACCTGTCTGCCAAACAGCCGCTGCAGCAAGCCTTGTTTGGGCGGAGGAGACGGCTGGCCTCTCCAGTCCAGGTCCGGGGGAACCGAGCCATCCTGCAGGAAAACGTTGAGCTCCGCAAAACACTCCGTCTCGATCATCTGCAGGCGGGAGGCGAGCAGCATGGCTTAGAGACGAGGAGTGAGCGTGTGTCATACATCGTAACTAGCAGTAAATTTGCATCCCGACAGCACAAACGTGGACACATTTCCAAATGCAACATTGGAGTAAATTATAAATGATTGTCAGAAGAGGACAAGGGGGAAGTAAGAAACCTGGGCCACCCAGCTGTGGTTGTGCTTTGGGGTATGTTTTTTTTTTTTTTAAATTGTTGAAGCAAGACAAAAACACATAACAAGTTTACACAGACAGAGGTTGCATGGAATCACATGCATACACACATACAGTTCTACAGCTGGACACAAGCATTCCATTAAACAGACTGGTGCATAAAGGATGAGTTGATATGGTAAATGACTATGTACAAAAGGAACAAGAGAAAAACAAGGAAAGAAAGAAAGAGAGAAAAAAGTGAAACAACTTGGCAGTGTCTTTCTTTAACTCTTTAACTTTCTTAATCAACTCACA
The DNA here is from genome assembly GCA_900302555.1 of Myripristis jacobus. Taxonomy (NCBI): domain Eukaryota; kingdom Metazoa; phylum Chordata; class Actinopteri; order Holocentriformes; family Holocentridae; genus Myripristis; species Myripristis jacobus. The sequence goes on along the minus strand of OMLB01062635.1, from coordinate 35,237 downwards.
AAACAACAACATTTCCACACAGCTGACTTATTTCTGAGAGGGGAGCGAATATCCTTCTCCTCATCTTCATCTTCGACTCTTGCCATTATTAGCACGGCACTAGCGAGCAGCTACCACCACAGTTTCAGGTGCGCTTAGGGAGCAACGGCAACACAAGCATGCTATGAGAATTTCAAAATAAAGGTGGCAGAATCTGAAAGATGACGATGATGATCGATGGCATCATTGAGCGTTTGATTGATGGATCAATCCAGATTGATGGATCGTTACACCTGTTAACTGAGTAATGATGCTGTTTGTAATAATGCTGTATCAAAGTAATATCACCTGCAGCCTTGTGTCTACGCCTGAATCACAGCCGTGCAGACGTTCAGTTTAACAGCACTGCCTCGCATGTCATATTGCTTGTGATGTTGTGATGTTATGGTATATAGATTGGAATGGGAAACTGAAATTATTGTGAGTCAGCTTGTCACCTGATTTATTTATTTATTTATTTTATGTTAAATATTTTAACAGTCTACCCAGGTGTTACACAGTTGATTTTTTTTTATTTTGCTCATTTAATTGTATTTATTAACGAAATTATAACTAACTTGTCAGTTTTGATTGTCTTAACTGATTCCATCTGATGTCATTTTATCATGTATGTCTGCTTATGTGTTATTTTTCTGTGAGGCACTTTAAAAATACTGTTTTGGGTGTTATATGAATAAGGTTCATCATTATTATTATTATTGTTCTTCTATAGGTTGCATTCTAAGCTCTATTTATACATTGTCAGTCAGTTCTGCAAGTTATTACAAAGTAATGGGATACATATGACTCTGACTCCTCGCCAACACCCAGCCCTGTATGTGTGTGTGTGTGTGTATGTGTGTGTGTGTATGTGTGAGTGTGAAAGAGAGAGAGCAGGAGTGTGTATTCTGCAGTATAATGTCACTCTTGAACATTTTCTCTGTGGCACTTGCACGACTCATGTACTTTATTTTTTGGGTACATTTAACAAAAGCAGTTGTGTGTGTGCATGCACGGGTGTGTGTGTGTGTGTGTGTGTGTGTGTTTGTGTGTTTGTGTGTATGTGAGAGAGAGGGAGAATGAGAGAGTGGGAAAGAAAGAGAGCGACAGACAGACAAATGAAGAGACGCATCGGATAGACGCATCGTTTTTTGTCACGTACGCCAGTGAAAGCAGTTACCATGGTGAATGTGTGTATGTGTGTGCGTGTGTGTGTGTCTTTGTGTGCAAGAGAGAGACCAAAACAACAGCAGAGACTCGTCGTTCTGCAAATACATCACAGAGAGCAATTTGCAATGTGTGAAAATATGATGGTGCCATTAAAAAAGCTGATTAAATGAAGTCAGGCAGCCGAGTGGTGGAGTCGCAGAGAGAGGAGCAAGACGGCGTCGAAGTGGCTCATCTTGTCTTCTCTGAACACACTCCCCTCCCCTCCACCTGGATGTGACTACCTGCTGTTCACTCAGGCTGCTTTCACACCTACACTAAGCATCATCAACCCCATCATCACTCCACCTGAAAAGCTGACATTGTCTCAGCTGATGTCAAGTTGTTGTGATGAAGACAGATGTCAGCCTTGCAGGGAAAGTGACATAATGCACCTGATGATGCTTAAAGGAATCATTTTCATAACGCTGGGCTATGCAGTAGAAAGGTGCAAATATTTTTGACGCTATTTTGACGCTTTTGATGCTTTGTGACCAGACAACAACAACAACGAGACCATACCACATTGTGGTGGTATGCTTTGGCGAAAAGGTAGAAAAAGTACAACAACCAGAATGCAGTGCAGCAGACGGTGCCACCTGGTAACAAACTGATGTATGTGCTGGGCTTCTCCTGAGCGGGCCTCATTGAAAACGTGTGACGCTGTCATGTTAGGAATGGAATAAATCACTTCGCCATTCAAGGTTATCATAGTTTAGTTTATTATAGATATTTCATTTTGACTTTTTGTTTTCAGTTCAGTTTTCAGTGTAGTTTTAATTCATTTTTTAAGCAGTCTATTTTTTAAAGCAGCTTAGTCTTTTTTAAACAAAAAAATAATTTGGGGTATTTGTTGGGCGAGATGCAAAAAGGTCAGAAAAGGTATTGTGCAATAAAAACTCAGCAAAACATCAGACCATTTTAAAAAATGTATTCACTTATGAACGACAACAAATGAAGACATTTTGTGTATAATTTTAGTTTATTTTCGTTAGTTTTGAAAAAACACACTACAGTTTCACTAGCAGTAGTTATTGTATTTTCGTAAACCCTCATTTTCCTTTTTATTTCAGTTAACAAAAATGTTTTTTCGCATCTTGTTTCCGTTAAGTTTTTATTTCTGTCAAGTCTTTTTCTTTAATAGTAATAACCTTGATGCGATTGCGCTTTCTCTATGCTCAGAGGTTCGTTTGACGCCACTGACAAAAACCCCCACAAAAAACATGGAAGTACAATCTGTACTACACAAGAGAAACGGGCAGACTTTTGCTGGCAAATGAAAAGGGAGCTCTGGGTGCAGGCAACGTGAAGGGAAGGTAAACATTGTTCATTTGCACATACTGCCAACATTGCAATGATGCAGTGCTGCTGAAGATTCCCTTAATGACAAGAAGTCATAAACAGTCTTTAGTGTTCTTGGCATCTGCCATTACATAGTTATGACAGTGTTATGTCAGTTTTACGATCACAACTCCAAATCAAGTGATACTGTTTGTTTTCTTTAGGGTGAACAGCAGAAGGAAAGTTCAAGAGAAGTTTGCTTATTAAAGCTTGTTATTTATCACTTCTCTCTTGTAAATTTCCGGTCTGCGTCAAAACAGTGTTCACGGTGTCAGCTCGGGGTAAACGAACGCTACAAAAAGGAGAAGAAATTCTGAAATTTCCTCCATGGGTAATTCCAAAGGAAGGAGCATCCATTTACCTTCGTACCATCAACACTGTACGGAAATCTACTGGATGGAAATTTCAAGGTCTGTGTTCCCGTGAATGCAGCATTAGCCAATTAGCAGTAGAACGGATGTACACAAAGCAATGCTTTAGAAAGCAAAACTAGAAAGGAGAATTTGCAAGTGTTTTGTTTTTTTTTTCAATTTGAAGAACTATTTGTCTGCACTGTGAGTTTCCTGTTTTCAAAAAGGAGGTCTATAATGGTTCTTGTCCTGCTGGACTGTTTCTCCTCATTAAAGCTGACAGTGACGTTGTCTTGTATAATTATAAATGATGGGAATCAACATTTTAATGAAGCCATTTCAGCCAATCTTCAAACAAAGGGTCTGTGTTGAGTCACTAATACAAGATGGTAATTACCATTCATTATATGCCATCATGACACTTTTCTGTCTCTCTGTGCTTCCATAATAATCCTGCACTGTACATTCCTCCTGAGCAGTGATACTATCAGTGAAAGGAAAACACATCAGCATGACTAAAATGCTTTATGGAGCATTACGATGCAGATCTTGTAAACAAGTTTTATGAGGACATGTGGTTTATGATTCCTTGCCGTGGCTTTGTAAAATAGTTCCCACGGCAGACAGTACACAAGTTTGTGGTTGTTTGTTATGTTTTTGTGGTTGGAAGAATTTGGAGGAAAACAGAGAAAGAGGGAGGATGGATTTTAGTGTGAGAGCAGGGGAAATCAAATGGACTGGAGGGATTAATGGATGCAAATGGGCATCTTTCCATCTCTACTGGCTTGCGTTTGTGCGTGTGTGTGTGTCCATATTTGATGATCATGATGATCATTTGTCTTCTGGGTTTTATTTCTGGACAAAAACCATGTGAACGCAATTTTGTTTCACAGCTGGCTTAGAAGTCCCAGATGTTGCAGGTTTCCGCTGGGACCTGAACGCACCAGAGGACTTTTAAAATCACCACATACAAAGGTAAAGTAATTTGGACAAAAATCATTTATGGCTGTATGTTCACCATAAATTCTGAATAAGTTGATTTTTGGGCCATACTGAAATGAGCAGAAACAAATAACCACCTGAAAGCAAAAACTCCCACTCAGACATTTGAAGAAGTATGATGTGCTTTGAAAAATGGTGGGCAGTAATGTGACGTATATGTGTCACGCAGTATGTGAGCATGAACACCAAGAAAACCTGGACTTGTCCTTTAAAATCTCTGCTTAATAATAAGTTCTGTTTGGAGCATCCAATCACTAAGTTATTTGAAATACTGAGGTGTATGTGTTTGTGTGTGTGTGTGTGTTTAGTGATGTGTGTGTGTGTGCTGTCTGTCTCTGACCTCGTTCTGCCAGGGAATAGAGACGCTGCCTGTGGACACTTTGCTGTAGAAAGACTCGTCTTTCGGCTCGAGCTCGACGCCTTTCACTGTGGAGAACTGCTCGATGTCCAGCACGTCCTTGCAGTAGATGGCCTGAGGCTGTGACACACACACACACACAAAGTCAAAGTTTGCAGTATTAATTACAGTTTCAATCAAAAGGCATTTTGAGATCATCTTTCTTCCTTAATGTGATGTACTTCCTGTTGAAATAGGATACTGGGGTGGGACACATTATGTTTGTAGGTAAAATGTACGCCATCTGGCTGCTTTTATCATTCCACTGTCATTTTCCAAGTCCATCAGTTTTAAATGAAAAACGCAGGCCACAGGATATCGAGCTCGGTACTCAGTTTTGTCCATATATGCATTGCTTATTTGGTTTTATTTGATGGAAGGTGCAGAGACATGATGGTGCTGTAGGTTATTGAGTTTTTAGGTTCACCCCCTGCTACATAAGTAATAAAACATCATGAGATAGTTGGTATAAAAATACAAGACAATAAACTTTGGTCATTTTTTGGCATAAATTGTGAAATAGGTGTATAGTAAGTGAGTAGGTTTGGATGAGCAAAAAGGTGAAAAAGTCTTTCCTTTTAGCATCAAGGAGCAACGTTACAAACATTTTCTTCTCATCAGTGGGGATGTAACATACGTAAGTCGATGAAGAGTTTCACACATCGTTTGAAATGTGAAAAACACGTTGGCTTGCTGTGAGTTTCAGATTCTGCTGCTTGTTTCTGAAGAGCAAAATGGCCTCGCTCCAAAACACATCTCTGAGTCCTCAGCAGAGACGAGCCATCTAAACCTCTCAGGTCATCCAAACTCTGCAGCTGCGCCACGATCAAATCAACATCTCGTCAAGCTGCTCTTTCTCATTTTTTCCCTCCAGTTGCTGCAACAGGTTGCCAGACGGGCTGAAATCTGTCACCAGCAGAAATCAACCTAAAACATTCCTGCTTTCTGAGGCCTTTCAGTAGCTTTTCTATATGTGTGTATTGTGCGTGTACAGAAGGATGCTCGTATGTATGTGCTTTCTGTATGTATATGTATGGACTTTTATGTATGAATGAATATCTGTGTGCTTATTTGTATTATTTCACTGTTTCAGGTTGTTACATGTGAAGCACATTAGGTTCCCCCTGTTCAGAAAATGTGTCAATCAAATCAAGTTTTACTTCTAATTAATAAAGCAGACTTGCCTGTACCCAACCAAACAGCAAGTTTTTTCCACCTGCTCTTGCAAAACGACTGGCAGAAAATATGATGGTTCTTTTTAGAAATAGTGGGATAAATTAAATACTTTGATGACAAAATGACATTTTTGTAACTGGGTCCTAAATTTTAGAGACACTATGTGATGAACCTGAAATGACGATACCAACAATACTCTTATCAGGATGATAAACACAAAGCAAATGTTCACTTACATCGGGGATGAAGGGAGCCTGCAGCATGCCGGCCTCCAGCCGCTTGAAGTTGATGGAGTTGAAGATGGGATGACCTTTGACCTCTGAAGCTCCCCCTCCTTGGCAGCCCAGCCTCTCGGTGGGGTCTTTGGCCAGCAGCTGGGAGGGGCAGACACATACAGAGGGGTTAAAACCACAGCAAGAAGCCAAATATGAGGATAAATATGAGTAAAGTTAGTGGCATTTTTTCTCACACTGAGACACCTTGTGAAGATAGTTCTGAGCGTATGTGACAGACTTTAAATACGAGCCGCTTCACTCTCCAAACATAACAATCGGAGGTGAATTATTTCTTGTGTTTTTAAATGTCAGCTCAACAAATGAGACCCATAAATGCTACTAAACTCTACTCTACCTGCTCCTCCACCTGTGATAGTTTTGACGGGTTTCAAATGAACACTGATGTCAATTTTCTCACATTCACCACCCATGCAGCTGTTGCTCTTCAGCGCTGAAAGGCATTTCTGGTGCCTTAAAAAAAAAAAAAGAAGGAAAAAAAAGAAAGAAATCTGTGCTGCCTGGTGGTATTCTGTGCTATGTATTCTAGGAAACTGCTTTCAGTAGCAATTATGTCATCAGTAGCAATTATGTATCAAAGCCACACAAAGGCCCAGCGTGGGCAGACGTGAAGAAAGTGAAGGACAGTCGTGTGACGGCTCCACCACAACAAAAAGCCTCCAGCTGTTTGTGGCAGCTCCACCGACATGACGACACTCCATCACGCTGCCGCAAGTCGGAGTGAAAATCTGCTGATGTGACGACTACAGGCTCAACCCATCCAAGCTGGAAGAGGAGCAAGGCTACGTTTGTCAACTAAACGATGCACCGATGAATTAAAAAGTTGGAGAGATTTATCGATGATGAAAATAATCATTACTTGCAGCCCCACAAACTGAGACCACAAACGGGAAAACAGTTGACGCTGAGAGAAACAGACCTGGCAGCCACTCAGACAGACGACAACAACAACCACCAACCATTTTACAGAGCGACCTGGCGTCCTCTGAGAACTTGCTGGAATATTCCTCCTCCACGTCCCTGACCAGCCGCTCCACCTCCTCCCTCTTGATCTTCTTCTTCCTCTGCTGGAAGGGCGACTGGCCCTCGATCATCTCGTACAGCAGGCAGCCCAGCGCCCACCAGTCGGGGCTGAAGGTGTAGCGCTCGTTTTTTACCACCTCTGGAGCTGCGGGAGAGGCAGAGAGAGACGGGGACAGCATTCTCATTATAATGCACTTTTTTTTTAGACAATTCTAATACACATACTCTTACTCTCTATGTCTGAGTAACTGTAACTGACCCAATTTCTCCTCAGGGATCAATAAAGTATCTCTGATTCTGATTCACCGTTATCTGAAGATGAGTGAAAATCCTGTGAAATGTGAAACTTGTGTGGACTGACGCATTTTCCCATGTGTGTGGGAAGACATAAACTGTGGCTGTGTATCCATCAGCTCTTTCCAAAATCAATGACATCAATACCCAAAGAAAACCACAGGGGACAGGACTTTTGTCCAGAACTATTTCCTGACGAAGAACACTGTATCCATCAGTCCCAAATTTATACTCGCTGGGTGTGAATAGGTGCAGTGCTCTCTGGCAGGAAATAGTTCCCAAAAAAAGCCTTCATCCCTGAGGGATGTAAAATTATGCTGGATATCTGTGTCATATTTTTTTTGGAAAGAACTGCTGAAGTTGACCTCTTCACATCCATTTTTACCCCTCCAGCTCTGTTGTATCGGGGTTAAGAGAGACAGACTGGGAAGCCTTGACAAATCCCACAGAAACTATGTGGATAAATGGATTGCACTAGGGGGAAAGTGGGAAAAAAATGTATGTTATATTTTATCGAGAGAACTGTTCATTTAAAAAGGTCTTGGATGTGTGTTTGTCACTGATGTTTGGAGGCATTTTTAGGTATAAAACGTAATTCAGAGGCATGGGTGTAGACACAGGCAGGCAGGAGTACACACACACATACACACACAAAAAAGATGGTGTAATAAAGTTACCCATGTATCCTACGGTCCCCACCCGTCCCTTGATGGTTTGTCCTGCTGGTACGTGAACTGCTAGACCCAGGTCTGATATCCTGATGTGTCCTACACACAGACACACACACAGACACACACACACAAAAAGGAATGGGTACATACAGAAAATGTTAAGTTGTGTTTAAGTTGTGAAATAAAATGACAACTGTGATAAAAGGAACTTTAAGAACAATATTTTTGGATAGTTCTCCATAACTGGTACACACACACACACACACACACACACACACACACACACACACATGCATGCACACACATCCTGTACAAATTTGTCACTGCACATTTTAATCATTAATAACACTGTCATGATTTTATGTCGTTCGATGCAATCCTTTTTTTCTGCTATTATTATTCTACTGCTGTTATTCTAAAAATCTTTGTGTAAATCATTAATAAAATTCTGCTTTTCAAAGGACCAACAAAATGCCCCTCCTTGTTCTGTGTGTTTGTCAGTACGAGGACAAACACATGCAAAAGCGCACAAACACAGATGATCACTCAGAGCCTCCATGGCTCACGGTCATATGACATGCCACATACAGAGCTTACAGCACAGATATGAACACAGACAACCGAGGACAAGCAGAGCCATTCAGCTGAGCTCACATCGCGCCTGGTGAGGAGTCCAGGGTGAAAACACTGTGGTGGATATCTTGTGATGAATGAAAATGGTTGACACATTTGCAGCATCACGCCCCACGGCGGCCTCAGATGGTGACCGATCGATCCAAGTAATGATAGAAGAGAGTTTAGTGTTTGATCTGATGCATTTCTGAGAAAACAGCACAGCACGATGATGGCTGGAGGGAAATCTCCTGCCTTGCTTGCCCGATACAGTAGTGACATCACAACTGGTGCGCACAGTCGGGGCCGTGTTGAAGAGGGGGCTAGTGTGGACCATGTACACTGAAATGTGTGTGGCTTGCCCCCCCATATCATTTCCAGTTGCTTGCAACCAAGCCAAGATAAATTATAAATATCTTCTTCTCACTTTTCACTATCCCAAGTGGAAGTTCATTCAGTTTTCGACAGTCTGAGATTCTGTTGCCCAGCTCCAGTAGATGCTGAGGTGAAATATGCCAAATTTATGGGACTGTTACCGGTAATGCACAGACAGAGAATCGAAAACAGTACTGCAGAGTAGGTGCAGTAACTTTCACTGACAACAATACACTACATTTCCCCTCTTTATCCTGCTAATCTACTGTCATTCTATTATTTTCTTCCAAGCTGTGTTCTGTTGTCATTTAGATTCTGCTCACCTGTGCACTTTTGTCGTTTTGTTTGCTATTGTTAAATGCATTTTTCTTGCCTTGCTTTTTAAATGAGTGGTATATTTTATGACTGTGCAAGTCCAACACTCTGCAACAACACTTTGACCCAGCGGAGACATTTCCACGTGTATCCCCTTTCAGTGTTTCCATATGGCTGGACTACAGGTAGAAGCTCAGGCAGGTTTTGGTTTGCAGAGCAGCTCTCCATGTGTTCCCTGGAGTTGGTGGTGTTTCCTCTCTCTTGACTGTTTCGGTGGAGTCGGGGCTCCCTCTTGTGACTCTCAGCAGAAGTGAAAGGTTCATATCGGAGCTTGTTACCAGACACAAGGCAAAACCTTTTGATTAACACTGTCATTGAATGTCAGCCTAGAAAACCAGGCAAACCAGCCTAACCCATCCCTGACTGCAAATATGGAACTACACTCTTTTTTGTCCACTCACTGTAGGATTCTATTCAGCTTTACAGTAGGAATAACAAATAACAGCAGCAGCCGGCAAAAAAGTCTCCCATACTGTGACACTCTTATTTCTCAAATGCTTATTAGGAATTAGCAACAACAACAACAATAATGATGATAATAACAATAATTATAATAATAATCATGTGCAGAAGAAGAAGCAGAAGAAGAAGAAGAAGGCAGAATAAAAACATAGCCACACATAAAAGGAACAGGTCAGCATAAAATTTAGCAGTTAAAAGCACATGGTTTTTGAGGGTTTTTTTAACAAAAGGAAATTGAGTTTACCATCTGCATGTCTTCAGGTAATTTATGCCTAATATAGAGGTTTGATTTAAGGTCAATGTCAAATTCAAAGCATTAATCAATACGCTTACTTCCCTTACGATCCTTGATGGATGCTAATGACACAACAGGAACGAGACAAAACCAAGATGGCTGCTGACACCCTGAGGGAGAGCATGTATGTTTAACGATGACGACTTCTCAGTTTATTTCATAAGAACAGTTGCACTTCCCTTTTTAAATGCAGCTCTGGCTGGGTACTTTTTCATTTGCAGGGAGAGGGAGGCTGTTCTACAGGAAAACAGCAAAGTGGCAAAAAGTGCTCGGAGCTACGGCGCTGTACACCTTGGGGATTTAACAGGACATGAGACTTGCACGGGGTCCTGTAGGAGATCTCACACTACACTGCTGCACATAAAGAGATAAAAGTTCCCCAGTGATTCTCTAACACCAAGCTGTAATCCATCACCCTGAAGGCTGGTAACACTGTTGCATTATTGTAATAACATGTTTGAAACCAAATTAAACTGCAGCTAAATAGTCAGAACAAAGCACATAAAGCAAATGAATATATAAATACATTCAAAGCTTTTTTGAGAGTGTTAGTCAACTGAAATATTTAAGATGCTCCTTTTGACAAGCTGCCCACTTCTGAATGGCACAGCCTGATGAAAAACTGACACCAATATTAACAATGAATGCCCTCATGATACAGTCGAGCTCTTTGGATAAAAGCATCCATCAAAAGGCTTACGTCATGAGACACTGGTGAGAGGAAGATTCCCAGGCGTGAGAAACGCAGTGAGACAAGACAGACCATGAAAAATGAAAGTATTGATTTGCAGACAGCAGCTGGTCATCATTACTCTCTGCTAATGATGCTGCTGCTGCCGTTAATGGCATTCAGACAAGCTTTGGTTTAAGAGACGGGACTTTACTGTCAATGCTGCTACTCACCGTGGTCGTCCAGCAGGATGTTCTCTGGCTTCAGGTCCCTGGGTGAGGGAGAGAGAGAGAGAGAGAGAGAGAGAGAGAGAGAGAGAGGGAGCGAGATGCTAGATGAGCAGTTGAGTAGGAAAACAAGAACTTTATCTTGTGACCTATTAACCTCACTTTGTATGTCAAAACCCCAATCCCATCTCCACAACCAACAGCACTGATATCTAATGCAGCTGGATTAAACCCAGAGGTGACACACCAATACTTAATCTATCAGATGTTTGTCCATTAGCAGAGTAAAGCTGGTCATTAGTAAAACATAATTCTAAAATCTAATCTAAAATTGAAATCTGACACTGAGAGTCCTGCGGCACATGTCAGAAATCTATGCAAACCAAATTGATCGTGTGGATGATATTTCGGTCATTTTCGATCAGCGATCTCAAACTCATGGTGCAAGTCTGTATTAATCAGTAAAAGTAATGCATCTCTGCTGTTGGAGGTAGGCCTAGGTGTGACTGGACAGTTCACTAATGACTGACAGATGACAGATCCAATAACCTGCTACATATTTTGGTAAACGCCCTGTGTTTCCTGTAGTGAAAAGTGGCAAGGAAATCACAATTTGGCTGTGCCAGGCTACCGAAATCCTGCATGATGATGCCAGTAAATGGCACACAGCTTGCATTGTTCACCCACCTGGCCAGTCTGTGATATTTTCTACCAAAGGAAAGCATAGAGACGAGAGTGGTTAAAGATTTAATGCTGTTGAGTCCAGCTTTCTGTAGACAGAATTTCATTTTGGTTTGACTTGGTAGTCTTTGCTCCAGCCACACTTCATTATGAAAACCAATAAGCTGGGTGTATTTTTACATAAAACAATCTTGCAGTTCAGTTGTGCCCAGTGAAGCTTTAAAAAGACACTTCGCCCAAAACACTGAAAAGACATCTTCCTGCTGACCCCGAGTGCTATCTATCCATCCAGATAGTTTCTGTTTGACTTGGCAAAGTCAGGATCTATTTCCTGCCAATCCCCATGAGATGTGGATTATGTCAGGTATCACTGTTTATGGAGATTGCTGTTTCTGTTTACAGTTTTTACAGGTAAATCTACGATGGTTTGAGCTCCAAACAACACCCTGCCCAACTGTAATGGGGTGCTGGGAGACAGTGAAGGTCAGGGAAAATCTGAAACCTCACCAAGTCATGAAACTATCTGGATGGATAGACTGTACAAGGGGTAAGTGGGAAAATATATTTGTTTCGTATTTTGTATTTTGGGTATTTTGTATGTAATTCTCTTTGGCTCTTTACATATTTTTGTCATTTTGGAGCCCTCTATTTTCCATGTGATCACTACAGGACTTTTTAGTAATCTAAAGATTGCCTAACACCACAGCCTTTTGACATGAGAAGCTAAGAAGCATTCCAACCTCCTCTCTGATTTCAAAACAAGTCTATTTCTGTAGCGTCACAGTCTGCTGACCTGTAGACAATCCTCTCTCGGTGCAGGTCCTCCAGGCCGCAGCAGATCTCCGCTGAGTAAAAGACAGCTCTCTTCTCGTCGAAGCCTGCCTCTCCCATGTGGTAGATATGAAACTTCAGGTCCCCTCCATTCATCAGTGTCAGCACAAGGCACAGGGCATCCTTCGTCTCGTAAGCGTACGCTAAACTTACCTACAAACACAGCAGCAGAAACACAGTGTTACAGCAAAACTCGACTGGGAGTAATGACAAGTGACAAATTAAAGGAAAAACCAACATTAAGTGTATTAGTAAGGTGTTGGGCCACCAAAAACCACCAGAACAGCTTCAATGCTCCTTGGCATAGATCCTCCAAATCTCTGGAACGTCACTAGATGGATGGAGCTCCATTCTTCCAACTGATATTCCCTTTTTGGTGTTTTGATGATGGTGGTAGATTCCAAAATCTCCCTCAGGTCTTCACGTGACTTGAGATATGGTGGCTGCCAAGGCCATAGCAAATAAATTACATCATTTTCATCCTCATCAAAGCGTTCAGTGAGCCCTCATGCCCTGTGGACAGGGGCTTTGTCAGACCACTCCAATCACAAGAGAAACCTTTCATCAGAGGATAAAGGGGATCACATACAATAACTTTGCATTGATTTGCAGTGAGCCCTCCCTCTACAGGACAAAGTGGAGCTAACCCATGCCAGGAAGATTCTCCCCACAGCTTAACAGAGCCAGTGGACCTCCTAACCGTATAGGGTTAGGGGTTAGGGGTTCAGGCCTGTATCGTTCCACAAACTTGCAGAATCAATGCGAAGGTGTGTTGAAGCTGCTGAAACGTTTTAAGACACTTTAAATGATGTTTTTTTTTTTTTTTTTACCTTTAACTTGTCACCCATCTGTACCTAGGTTGTCTAAAGAGACAACAGAGGGTAAGAGGCTGCGCAGCGGGTCGTCACTATGGATTGGACAGGTGCTCTTTAGAAGAGTATGTTGTTTCAAACTGAGAAATATTCCTCAGAGTTGCATAGACAAGGTCATCCAAGAGGG
>OMLB01062635.1:2347-14250 GCA_900302555.1 Myripristis jacobus | reverse complement strand
ACACACACACACACACACACACACACACACACACACACAGGCCCATTATTTTTTATCCAGTCTTTAAGCAGCGTTTGGCCCGACACCAGGGTCAGGATGGGGCAGAGTCCTGTTCTGAGGAAGTGTTGTCATGTTTAATGATGTTCCACCGTGACGAAAGGCAGGAAGAGAAGGTCAAGTTTCACTTGAGGAGTGAGCAACCCTGAGTGTTACACTTAAACAGCCGAACAAGAAGCTCTCTCTCTTCCTCTTGCTCACTTACTCTTTCATTATAACTTTATTCAAGTAATTCTCTGGGTTTTAGATAAGCAGATTAGATAAAATTCTCTTACAATCTAAAATGGTGATAAAGGGGGAGGAGAAGCAAAGAGGTTCTCTGCAAGAACACATCATCTGACTGAGTGTTCCCTGTTGTCACTCTGCCTGCATGGCATGGGGGATAGAAGAATTCTTATAAATGATTGTTCTGGCTCTTGGGACCCTAAAGTGATGGCCAGATGGGAGCAGCTTGAACTCAGAATGTAGTGGGTGTGAATTATCTTCTGTTATCTGATATCTGTATACAGCACTGCTGAATATGTTGCAAAGCTGTTTTCGTGGCTTGCCAACCACCGTCCCTGCTATGCTGGCTTTAGTTTTTGGAGAGCTTGTTTTTGCTCTCTACACACAAATTGCCATACCATTGCCCTACAGTGCTGCTTTTGTATGCCAGCTCCAGTATCTTAGCCAACACCAAACCTCTTCAGTCTCAATCACTAGTTGGTGCTCTTTTTAAAATGCTGTCTGAGTTGCCATTAAGTTTGGCTTGTCCTCTCCCAGCTCTGCTCTCTGTCCATTTTTCTCTTCCTGTGCCTCCATCGAGGACAAAAAGGCTTGCTCTCAGGAAGTGTTGCCATTCTTAACAAGGTTTTCCAGTGATGAAAGATGGCAGGATGTAGTTGGTTCATCTGAACTGCTGCCACTGGTGTTGTGGGTAAAAAACGATACTAAATACATACAGTAGCTCCCTCTTTTTGTCCACTGGCGCCATTTGGAGGCCCACTGGCTGAAAACAAGACTATACTGCTTGTCGAAAGTGTAGCCTACTATTTGATTATTATTACAATCACCAACTGAAAATAAACAGATTTATTGAGTATTGGAGCTGTTTTAATTACAATAAAAGCAGTAAGCTACTCATTGCAGTGTTTACTGTAATTTTAGGACAGCTAAAGCCTGATTCATTTTACATAAGGAGATATAATTAAGAAATTATGTAATTATTACTAGAGAACCTCTGTGATGTTAGCCCTTTCCATCACGTCAGTAACACACAGACTGTGCAGTCTCATAGCTGTAAAGATTACACCATCCTTTACCCTCTACAAATACCTAGAAAAAGTAGGTAATACCAGTTCTGTGCTACATGACCTGTGGTCTTTCCTCAGGACTTTTCTAAAGTATAGAGGCACATGAGGAAGTTTTAGCATCTGCCTTTCTCAGCCAAAGCTCAGTCAATAAATACTGGCCTGACACTGTGGATGTACAATAACACACCAGAAACATAGACATAAATTACTTTGTAAAAAGGCCGATACATGTGGTTTTAGTTCAGATATTTGCTTACTATAGCTTCCTATTTTATCTTGCTCTTACAGTTTGGCCTGTTCCTACAGATCTATCATATTTTGCCAGACATCCAAGTATGCATGGCACATGCACATCTCTTTGATTCAGTCTCTTTAATTAGTGATTTCTTGTGCAAACTGGGCAAACTTCCCTGCCATCCTCAGACAAAAATTACTTTACAGTCCCCATGTAAAACTACACCTGTTTGAATAGGGCTTAAGAGCTATGGCACAATCAGGACTTAGAACATTATGGTTTTTGATATAGCATCACTGTATCAATATATGCTTGTCTCTTTGTCATGTCTTTGAACCCAGGGCGCTGCAGTTACATGACCCGCACCATAGCATCATGACATCATGATGTGTTCAAACATAATCCTGTAAAATTTAGGTTCTGGTGAGAAATGTGACTTAATACAGTTGCTTGAGGGAGAAATTTGTTGATGTTCTCACAGCAGTATAAAATATATTTTACAGTACTACAGAGGGATTTATGACCTGTTTAACTTTCTCACACTAATTCTAAGCAGCTTATCATATATAACTGAAAATACTCATGTCAAGGTTGTTGTTGTTTTTTTTTAATCAAAGCAAATATGTGAATACTAATGCATTCAATTATTTCCTAAAAAAAAAGACCACATTTAGAATATTGGACAGTTTACAATGACTTTGGTTTAAATTATTTATGGTTACAGACTCTCTCTCCACCTCCCTACACTCATATTTTGAGTGTAATTCTTATCCAAAAAAAAAAAAAAAAGACAAAACATACAATAAACAAAGTTAAAGATGAATTTGACTGATAATATTATTTTTTCTTTTTAATTCCCTATTATTGTTAAGGTAAATTTTTCTATCCACAAAAACTGTTAAGTGAAAATCTGATATCATGACAGCCCTAGTTTGTGTGATTCAGAGTGTGTTCTGGCTTTACTGAATGTAAATAAACAGGAAGGGCCCAACTGATATATTTACATGACTACATGGGATTCCTTGGGGACGGATTACCATACCGTGAAAGTTGTATGAGCAGAGCCAGAACTCCTAAAGAGGTCATGGGACAAAATAACAGAAGCCAAACATCCAGTAAACTGCAGGCGAAAATGTTCAGATCATCACCGCGGTTCTCAAACTGAGGTCTGGGACCCCTCAAGGGACAAAAAACTGTTATTATATTGCTGTTCCTACTGTTATTATGTTCACTTGAGGTTAGCCCAAGAGAACTCATAACAGCAATTAGACTTTGATCATAGATTTCACTGATTTCATGCTGCTGCTACGACACAACAGCAACTCTGTACTGACTGACATCTAACAACAGGGGGATTATAGTCAAATTAAGCCACAGGTACGCAGCCAGGTGTGTAACTGTTTGGCAGTGGAGATCAGAGAAAGTCAAGGCTGTCATGTGAAAACCTTGAACCTCCAGCTTTTCAGGAACGACAAAAAACTATGATTATTATTTTCCTGATTTACCTTTAAATAACAGATGATTTTAGATAGTTTTAGGATTATGCATCATTGCTATTTAGCAGTAGATGTTCATCAGTGTGATTACAGAGTCGAGCTGAGTAATATGGTAGGAAAAAATGAGTTAGTGTTACAACAGGTCTCAGAAGTTAAGACATCCAAAGTGATCTCTCAGTGGGGAATATCCATGGGTTTTCCACATAATCATTGCTGTCACCATCTGATTTAAGCTGCCGTTTGACACTTGGACATTTTAACTTCCAATTTCTCCCTTGAATAAGACTGGATCCACTTAATTTTGGTGCTGCTTAACCACCAAAACCATTTGCTAACAAAAAGCGAAAACTGCAGGACACATTAAACACATTGTTGCTGTTCTGTGAGTGGCTTTGGCCCATATATTGACAGCTACCAGTTAGCTAGCTGCCATGGCCAGCTCTTTGGGCTGTTCTCTTTGTTCAGAAAAAGTGTAAGACAACGAGAATCACTACAACTTTGAAACAACTGTGAAACACTTAATCACACGTGGTAAACAACTTAGCCATTAGCAATTTGTTTTTGAAATCTGCACTGATTGTGTTCAGCTTATAACAAAATGTGCACATTTTCCTCTCTTTTCATATACAAACATCCAAATGTTATAAATTACATTGAAGGGCTTTGGAAAACTCAAATATTTTTTCCTATAGATGATTCATTTTTAATCCTCGAAACTCAGAGCAAATCATAGACACACAACAACATGACTTCTGAGGTCTATTATTTTGACAGATATTGATTGAGTGTGGTATGATGTGTAGTTTTAGTGGGATTGATTGTATTTGTATCACGTTTTTCATTTTCACTGGAAAACAAAGGCAGGATTAGCAAGTTAGCCAGATAACTTGACAAAGTGTCACTGAATATCTTCTGAATATCTTTCTGATTTTGTCTATTACTAGCAACCCTCATCACAAATGACTGGATGATTATTCTAACCCTAACATTCATCATTTGTTTTACAGATTTAAGTCATTATCACCAGGATATCACATAATCTTTTCCACAGTTAACTGGCTAACTTTATAATCCTGGTCAGTGGAATAATATCCAGGGCATCTCTGTAGCACCATAATACTTCATTTGTCATGCTATTCCCTCACACATTTTACATCAGAAAGTTACAGCTTGGATTGCCCTTGGCCATAGTGTGATTTCGATAATATATCAAATAATGGCTCAGTGTGGTTATAGAGTCTTGCTAAGTGTTTCACCTCACACCAAGTGCATCACCACCGCACCCTTTACCGCAATAAAAAAACACCCTCTAAGAGTTTTTTGCTTTAATGCGTAACAGCTACGGGCCATGACTACAAGATGCTTCTTCCCACAACGCCCAATCGTGGAAATCCCTTGGCCAACTCCGCATTTCACAGACCCAGTGAAGTGACACTTTGTAGCTCATTTTTCATCATCATCATAACTCTGAATGACAAATAAAAGACGTCACTCTGAGAGGAAGCTTGTGGATTAGGCGCAGCAGCCTCTGCAGCCCTGGGGATATGGGAACACTTGGGGAAAAGGAAGAATGAAGCAACTCGCCCAGCATGCTATTACTTGTGCTGCAGTGGAGTTTACTTGGGCTAATGTGGCCTCTAAGTGAGTCTCTAAGTGAGCTTTTAAGTGGTTTGTGTGTTTGTGTGTGTGTGTGTGAGACATCAAGAGGACATTACGTATGCTGATGGAGATAATAGAGTTAGAGGCACAGGGAAAGACAAAGAAAAATGCTGTACAGACAGAGGTGGAGACAGGGCGGTTCATCAAAGTTAATAAGACCTATTGCATCAGAAATTACCTCTCCAGCCATTTCCACTGGAGGAACCTGTTGTAGTACATGCTGTCGAGGTAGTCAGCGAAGGGGGCGACGCTCAGGTAGTCGTGGATCAATCTGAAAAACACACAACAGGGCGGGTTCTCCAGATTACACTCTGTCCTGAATGCTGCAGCTAGACTGCTGATGGGAAATAAAACAAGACGGCATCTCAAACCCATTTCACAATGTCCTCTTTGGGCTATGATCTCTCATAATCCTGTGTGACTGCTCGTCGGCTTGCTCAGATGGGAAAAAAATGTTGAATGACAAAAAGCACAAAACTGAACATTGGTTTGGCTTCAGTGGATTTTCAACAACAGTTTAGTCACTAAATACTCACACAGGATGTTTATTTTAGGTGTGCAGTGAGGACCATACAGAGGCAACTGACAAAAAATATGGACTAAGTACATTATCTGTTCGTAGGGCAGGCTGATAATGAGAGCCACTGAGACAAATCCATGCTTATTCCATGTTTTTTTTTTTTGTTTGTTTGTTTTTTGGTCTACTTAAGTCTAAATAGTCCTCATTCCAATCAACACTTGGCAACTTTTAAGTCATTTATAAAAATAAACATTTTTGCTTACACATTTTGGATTTGTTTGGTGGCTACTTGTGAGCCAACAAAAAAGGACCGACCAAGTAAAGACCAACATGTGGCAGTAGATGGAAGGAAAAATGTATTCAGTGGTTACAGTTCCACCATCTAACTTCTCCTATAATGACTCTAACTTAAAAAAAAGACATACATTGTGCCCAAAACGATGGAATATTCCTTTAAACACACCTTCAGAGAAGAGCGCTGCTTGCTAAAGACACTGTGTCACCGCGCAGCGAAGCAGCAGAAAGCTGCAGCACACTCTGAATACAGCCACGGAAAGAGAACTGAAGACATTCACTTTTTAAAAGTGATCATTTTCTTCTACTATTCTACTTCTACTTCTCCTTCTTCTTCTTCTTCAGCTTCCTCTGCTTCTTCTTGTTATTACTATTGTTATTATTGTTGCTGTGGTTATTAGCAGTAATAGTAGTAGTATTATGTGAAAATGTTGAATGAAATGTTGTGCACACAGGGCACTGTGAGAAATTATTGCAGGGTGTAGGAGGGTTTTGGGTTTGTTTGGTGTTTTTGTCATTTTATTTCATTTTGTCTTCTCACGACACATCCCCTTTTCATTTTTACTATCCTCGTCATTTGTTTGTGTTCCTTTATTTGTCCTGTATAAAATGAAGGGGAACAAAGGTACACTATATGAACAAAAGTATCAGGCCACACCTCTTAATCACTGAATTCAGGTGTTTCATTCAGTCCCATTGCCACAGGTATATAAAATCCAGCAGCTAGCCATGCAGTCTGTCTTTACAGACATTTGTAAAAGAATGGCTCGTTCTAAAGAGCACACTGAGTTCCAGCGTGCTGCTGTAATAGTAATGTAATAGGATGCCACCACTGCAACAAGTCAGCTGGTGAAGTTTCTTCCCTCCTAGATATTCCACCATCAACTGGAAGTGGGATTATTGCAAAATGGAAGCGTTCAAAAACCACAGCGACTCAGCCACCAGGGGGCAGCACCATGTAAAGTTACAGAGCGGGGTCTCCGAGCGCTGAGGCTCATATACCCCTTTTCC
This sequence comes from Myripristis jacobus, assembly GCA_900302555.1. Taxonomy (NCBI): domain Eukaryota; kingdom Metazoa; phylum Chordata; class Actinopteri; order Holocentriformes; family Holocentridae; genus Myripristis; species Myripristis jacobus. The sequence goes on along the minus strand of OMLB01062635.1, from coordinate 7,686 downwards.
ACCAAAGCGGTTCCAAGGCTGGTTTGGAGCCAGTGCCTGACTTAGCACCAGTTCTTTGTTTTTCCAGCGCCCAAGCACGGGCCAAACTGGTTCCAAACTGGTTCCAGGCAAGCACCAACTTCGAGCAGGGGCTAAACAGAGGCCAGAGAAAGAACCGATGACGCGACCCACCACGTCATTGGGGGGGCGGGGTTACAGACCCAAACGGGAACAGCGAACGCTATAAACGAATAGGTAAGCAGTAAGCCCCGAGAAGCCGTGGGTTACACTGATTTTACAACAGCATGGAACGCAGCTCAGCCAATCACATTTAAGGATGGGAAGCACCCGTTGTGTAACTAAACATAATTGCCATTCGTTCAGGCCACGAATACGACGGGTCGCCGGCCATAACTGTATGGTATGAGTGCGCAGTTTTATGTGTTGAAGTGATGAAGCTGCTATGACAATGTAATTTCCTGCAAAGGATTAATAAAGTGTCATTCATTCATTCATGTTAGTTATTGTGATTCCGAGCGAGCGTCTCGCACACCCACATGATCACGTTTTCCGCTGACGTAATGACGTGGCTCTGACTTGGCTCCGCTTGGCTCTTGGCCGGTTGAAAAGCAAACCGGTTCTTTGATGGAACCAGTTAAGCACTGGCTCAAGTACCAGCACCGAACTAGCACCAGGTTCTTTTTGGTGGAAAAGGGGCAACAGTGCGTAAAAGTGGCCAACACTCTGCGGACTCAGTAACTGCAGAGCTCCAAACCTCCTCTGGCATCAGCACCAGCACAGAAACTGAGCGCCGGGAGCTTCATGGCCAAGCGGCCGCACGCAACCCTTACATCAACGAGCCCAACGCTGAGCGTCAGATGGAGCGGTGTAAAGCACGTCGCCACTGGACTCTAGCGGTGGAAACGTGTTCTGACCAATCACACTTCTCTCTCTGGTGGTCTGATGGATGAGTCAAAGCAGCTCCAGAAAGGCATGGCTGGCTGAGTTTGGTGTGGAAGAACTTGACTGGCCTGCACAGAGCCCCGACCTCAACCCCATCCAACACCTTTGGGATCAACTAGAATGGAGATTGGGAGCCGGGCTCTCTGGTCCAACATCAGTGTCTGACCTCACAAATGCTCTTCTGGATGTACAGGCAAAAATTTCCACAGACACACTCCAACATCTTGTAGAAAGCCTCCCAGAAGAGTGGAAGCTGTTCTAGCTGCAAAGGGGGACCAACTCCATATTAATGCCTATGGGTTTAGAATGGGAGGTCAGAAAAGGTGTAATGTGGAGGTAGTCCGATAATTTTGTCCACAAAGTGTATGTATGTACCCTGTTACAAATAAACAACAACTCACTGCCAAGGTTAGTGCTATTACTAAAGCATAATAAAAACATACACTCTCATGTGTTGTGGCACTATCTTCAGATTAAAAAAAAAATACAAAACACAAGATGACACAGAGCTGATGTCACATCCACATGACTAGCATGAATACCGGCTGAAGAGGATGTTACTCAACACGGTGAGTGTAGTTCCTGGTAAATCTGAACACCAGTAAAAAAAAAACAAAAAATAGGAAATATTCCAATGTTTCAATATTAATCCTTATTACTGGGAAGGCCAGGACTGCAGGACTGCATTTCTGTTGAATAGCTGTATATTATGGCACTGAAAATTTACTGAAAACCTGAGCAAGTCATTTTTTATGCTACCATGAGTTTACCTGCACAAATTGGACTTTTGCATCTTCTCTCGCTGCCAGTACCACATTGCATCACTTGATTTTTCTTAAATCCTAAGTACTATAAGTACGTTTTGTCTCTGTGGAATTTAACTAAAAGGTCACAAATTACTCAGCACTCCCGGCTATACACAACAACTTCCTTAAACTCTCAAGTCAGTCATTCAAACCAACAATTAGAAGAAAAACAAACATTCAACTTCTCCATTTGGGAAGTTTCACTAGAATCGTGTTGGGTCACTCTTGGTTATGCAGACAACATCCAGTGTGACATCTAATGGACTGCATTCCTTCTGTGCAGTGCTTTGCTTTCTTACTTTGTGTGCTTTTGCTCTCCCTTCTCTTTCTCTCTCTCCCTGTGTGAATGTGTGTGAGTGTGTGTGCGTGCTCTTACTTGGTACAGTCCTTGAACAGCTCTTTGCAGGCCTCCTGCTGCAGCCTGTCAGCACACTGAGCCATCATGGCCTCCTCCACCTCAGGAACGTGATCCTCCGACTAGACAACACAAACAGAGCAGCTTCATTCACATGACATGACTCAACTGTGTTACGTTCACAAAGTAAAGGCTGGGTGAGCTGGGTGTGAGGTGATGACGGTGAGTGATCAACCTCAACAGGAACGAGTGCAGGCTTGCAAGCCAACACACACACACACACACACACACACACACACACAAACACACACACACACACACACACACTCATACACAGAAAAACGTTGAGAGAGAAAGAGAGCGCAGTGCAGGAAATACACATTTACAGTGTTGAGATACACAGCTGAGAGAGATATCAGCATTAGGATTAAAGGACAGGCTCATTATGTTTCACTCCAGGCTACATTAAGATGTCGATTTAAATAATTTCTAGTCATGGCACAACTCATCGTTGGCTTTAATGAGGAGAAGCTCATAGCTTTCAACACTACCTAACTGGACACTTCTTTTTAGCCTCTAAACCCTCTCTTAACACCAAGAGACACGCAGCACAGTGAAATGTCAGTGAAATGCCTCTTCAAATTGTGTGCTGAAATGCAACTTTGTCACCACGTTTATACAGCATTTAGCTCGGCTAAGCTACCTACAACTTTTGGAATGGAATGGGATGTACTGTGATTTTTGTAAAAAGTAGTTCCAGACACAGTGCTGAAGAGCAGTTGCTCAAAACTTGTTCTGAATAAATACAAAAATAAGACAAACATGTGCGACTGTATGTGAGTGTTGAAGGCTGGCAAGAAGCTGCAGCAGGGTGGTGAGTTATAAATGATGTATACCAACATTTTAATATGGCCTAGGTTAAAAAAAAAACAAAAACAGAATCCATCTTATTAACCTCAATACACCATTCTCAAATTAATTTTGATAGCATACTGTAGTATTACCACAGTAGAAGTGTTGATAATGAGACCCATGGTGGTGAACAGTAGCTCATTCCACATGTTGTTCCTTGCATATTTAATTTGGAGTGAAATGTGTAGGACTGACTTGAGCACAAAACAAAGAAGGGGGCTGCCTCACTCTGCTTTTTGTACTGTTTGTACAAAACAATCAATTGTGGAAGACGCATGCACTTTGGTAAAAAGGAGCAATACCATAATGGAAAAGTATGTATAAGTATGCTATATGTGGTGCGGTAAAAAGTACAAGATTCTCCTCTGAAATGTAGAGCAGGACAAGTAGAAAGTCTCACTGAATGGAAATACTAAAGTGAAGTGCTACCTTTGGGTTGAAGTATGTGTCCAGTAGTTCCTGTCCACATTCCTTCCTCCTCTCGTCTGGAGTCACCTCGTATTCGGCCTGCAGAGGAAAAATACACTTCAGGATAAAGCTTTCAGAGAAGTCAAAGACAACAATGTCTGACACAGGGTTTAAAAATAAGGATTTCCCCAAATGATGTCAACGTAGACCACTGCCGCCTGCTTGTAAAGTTTGACCCAGCCAAGTGTGCTTCAGGTCTGAATCAGCCTGAGTGATGGTCAGAAGTCATACCTGATTTTAAAGGGATGCATCACCCTGAAACAGCATGCATCATGCAGCATAACCCAAGTCTGGATTTTCCATATGTGTGGATTTGTTTGGATTTAGAACGTGATGGCTATGTGTGTCTATTCAAGGCCTTTCAAGGCATTTAGATAATTCAGTTTGAGACGCCACCCTCTTCTCAAGGAACTCTTCATAGAATCACTAACAACTGTCCAAGTTCATTCTTGAATTTGAGTTTTTGTCAGTCTTAAACACTGAGAACATAACACTGCTGGCCAATGTCTTTAAACCTCATCATTTATCTGGATGGCTACCTGTGGTTTCAAAGTATTTTAAAAACGATAATACGCTTAACTGGTTGTTTGTGTGTGACAGAATATTTGTTCTTTAGTCTTTTATGTTGTCCTTGTGAGCAACCATGATGTATTTCCTGTTTTTGTCGCATTCTTGGCCAGGTCCGTCTTATTTAAGATATTTTAATCTCAGTGTGACTGCTAACTGGTAAATTAAAATGACACAAAACTTAATGACCTTTGCACAGCGTTAGCTTTTTTTATCTGTTAAGTGCATCATTCTCATGGAAACAACTTAAACCAGGGGTGTCCAAACATGTGCCATGAGGGCTGAGAGGCTGCAGGTTTTCAGTCCAACCAAAAGCTCCACCAGGTGACTTCACTGACCACCTCACCTTGTATCAGAAAGGAGGAACTAATCAGTGAAGTCACCTGGTGGAGGTCTTGGTTGGAATGAAAACCTGCAGCCTCTTGGCCCTCCATTGCACATGACTGGACACCCCTGACTTAAACCAAACAGCTTTTGCACTGAGAATGAGATGAAGGAATTCATACACCTGCTATCTATGGAACAGGCTCTATCAGTCAGACCTGACCTTTATCGGATCTTACTTTGAAGCAAACTAAAATTTTGTTTGAATACAGCCTGAACTTGTTTGCATTCAGTTTGGTCAGCTTTTGTGTTGAGTGTATCGAATACTGGATTTTGAGTTTCCTTAAGAAGTATCTCATTGTGTTGAGCCTTCAGTTTGTTTTCTTGGATCAATTTTGATCATATATGACAGCTGCTGACCGATCCCTCTTTGTTATATTCTGCAACCCCCACCCACCTCGCAGTTGGTCCTATCATTGTTACTAGTCTTCTTGAGAAATTACAAATTATTACTAAAAATAATCAAAACTTTCAGGCATTTTGACGTTTTAAAAACAATCTAAAGAATCTGCAGATGTTTTGGGGGAATCGATTGGACACACTGTATCCTTGGGCTCGTCTTTGCATCTCTCTGCCATTCATCCCTCCATCTTCATCCTTCCGTCCATCCAGCCTGAATGACTTGCAGTAAGCTGAGCCTGCCTGGAAAACCCAAAAGTGCTTCCTCCCTTCTCGCAGTGCCTGTAAACTAACACTAAGTGACAAGAGGAGACAGTTGAAATCTCATTTTCTGCCTCTCCCTCTCCCTCTCCCTCTCTCTCTCTCCCTCTCTCGCTCTCTCTCTCTCTCTCTCTCTCTCTCTCTCTACTCTCACACACACACACACACACACACACACACACACACACACACACACACACACACACACACACAAGTACAGCCTATTAGCATAGTGCTATCTTTAA
>OMLB01062634.1:14306-25151 GCA_900302555.1 Myripristis jacobus | reverse complement strand
CTTTTAACAAGGGCTAAATGGCTAAACCAAAAAAATCAAGACTGGTCGACCTAGACACAACACAAACTGTCCATATGTTTTATCAAACAGCCTGAGAAATATGTCCATTTTTATATCTCAAATATTTCAGATTTGATGATCTGCCATCTGCCTGCCATTTAAACATAAAACTGATTTTGCTACCCTGAGCTTCTCTGGAATGGCATGATAAAGCTGCCTGTCTCTTTTTGTCTTTAGCCTTTTGAGCAGCCAGGAACATCCTTCTTGAGGAGCTGAAGTTGTCCGCTGAAACATAAGGAACTGAAATGTGTGACATGCAGCTGGGGGCTACAAAGTCTCAGCTAGAAACTGTATTTAAAAGAAAGGTTAGCAAGAATTAAAGATGAAATAATCATGATGTATGGCACAATACACTGAATTGGACATTGATATTGTAGAGATTCAAAGTGGTGTAGAGGACTGAAGAAGTGACTATAAATCTGTGAAGGGCATGGCATGGGGAAGATGAGACATTCTGACCAAGCTGCATCAGAATGTCAGTGTATTTCTCAGACCGCTTCAATGCTTTCACCAGCTCTTTATGATTCGAACCACTGACATTTATTCTCTCGGTACCAAGAGCACACTACCCTGGACATGTTTTTAATATAAATAGATATGCAATGGATTGACTGGAAAATGTATCTGTTTGCACCTCGGACCTGAACTTCTGTCCTTTCTCAGCTTTCAGCTTCTTCCCATCCCGTGGTCTGCTAGACTTCCTGTTAGGATATTAACACTAAAATGTTACTTTGGCCAGTGCAGATTGTCTTTCCTCAAGGAAAACCAGTTTTGGAAGGAAGCCACTTGCTTTTTTGTCTTGGTACCAGGACTGGACACCACATGTGCCTCAGTCTTTGTTGAGTTTGAGAAATTTCAATTCTAAAACAAATGATAGTGATCCTGGCATCTATCTGGAGGTAGAATTTTGGGTAGACTTTTGATATTCAAGACAGGGGTAAGAGTGGTAAGAAGAAAATTATCAAAAAAAATAGCTCCTGTGATCTGGGTATTACATTTTGCCGGATTACAACTTTGATATTTTTTCTATTAGCTGTTCAGCCTTACTCAGGACCTTCATAATTTATATGGCCTGTTAGTTACAGGCTAATGCAAGCACATTCACACACATTCACCCACCCACACACATTTACATGGGCGCGCACTTGCACCACACTTCACATCACATGGGAGTATTATATTTCCCGTGCCAGCTGATGCCCCCTAAGTTCTCCCCCTAAAGTGTGCTTGGTGCCATCCTGTTTTAGGTGTTGGCCTTTTCCTTGAGCATCCACAGAGGTATGGTGGCCTTTCAGCCTGGCTCGGTGCCTTTTCAACAGGCCACCCTTTATCAGCTTCATGGCACCGAGAGGAAAAATGCCTGGAGGCCCCTTTGATGTTCGGCTATACCTCAAATAACTCACAAAAACACTTAACCCTACTGACTTGACAAGGGAGTACATATAAATATATGAGGATTTTAGGTAAGAATGACAAGGAACTTTTGTAGGACTTGATGTCCCTTCTCATCATTAAACTTGTTTAAGAGAGGGAGAGACTTGGACTCCTCTTGTATAGATGCATGAAGACAGATTAGGAATGTTGCTGATTTTACCGGGTTCACCATACATCATTCACAATGATAAGTGTACTGTATGTTTGAGGGGGTGGGCTACATGCAAGGCAGCACGTACATATACATGTCACACACAAGCTAGACCTCTCAGATCCATTTATCAGTTTGCAAAAGGTCACAGTGACCAGCAGATGGCTTCTTTTCACCAAACTGCAGAGCTTGTTGAATCCTGAAATATCAAAAGAAGATTTTTCTCTATTTTCAGCATGAAAAATGGCCATGAAAGCAAGATCCTTGATATGCAAACACCATCAAAGCCTGTACCAGCCTGTAAATTTGCACCCATGTCAAAATGTCACGTCACCCTTAAATCTGTCCCGTAGTTAAAGCCTCCGTAGGACTAAAAACACCACCAGGACAGAATGTGCTCTTGAGCAACAGAACAGCATTTGTTAACTAAAGCAAGCGCAACTCCACTGTTGATTCAAATTGGGATATGGTGTTGAAATATTGTATTTAGGCAAGATATTGTTATAGAGGTGTGTTAAAGCTTGGAGATAAGCTTCTGAAACCAGAGCACCCTGGCTGGCAGAGGCCCTCACATCAGGCAAATCCTGAAAAAGTTACATCCTCTGCCTCTTTTCTTATTAGAAGGAGCGGAGTATAAGAACTGATTTTTAACTTTAAAGATGCTGAGATGAAGTGTAGCTGGAAAACACAAATGCTCTTTTCAAGGAAATTTGTTATTGTAGTTACAGCCAACTCTCGCCTCCTACAACCAACTGCTCAATTTCTTTAAATGTTTGTTTTCCATATTTTTCTGATAATATTTCCCTTTTTCTTACTGTACACGTTCTTCTACAACTATGATACTCTAGATATTGTACTCAAGCTCGCACTACTGCCCGCAAACTGCCATATTTTAGACTTTTAACCCTACCTAGTGGATAAAAGAGGACATTGCATGAAGTTCATCTGTCAGTGTTTGAGTCAAAGTTCGTGATTGCGTTTGATTTGGGTCCTGTGCAGCTCAGGTTGACTAACACATCCAGAATTAGGGATTCAGTTTTGACTGACATCACTAATGTAAAATGTTGATGCACTCACTGTTCTGTAAGGGGAGTATAAATAATATCATCCATGTTGTATGATAAGAAGATAAAGTGACACTATAATGAACCCTGTCAACTGAAGAAACAGGGTTTTGCCCAAAGTAATAGGATACAGCAAAGACGAAGATAATATAAATCTAACAAATGGGAGGGGGATATGGTAGACATGGTGCAGCTGAGAATTTCAAGACTTCAAGAAAATTAAGTGGACATGTACAAAGGAAAGGTATGACAAAATTTTGTTATTTCATCATGTGGGTGTACAGTAACATCTGTGCTGTACACTGAAACAAGGAAAAATGAATATACAGGCCTTACAGGGTTTGAACAAAATATGGGACACACCTAGCAATGTGTGAACATTTAGTACCCAGGTTTAACCTGCACATGGTGCCTTCAGATGCTGTCTGGAATCTTTCACTTCCTGGCAGAGCCCACTTTAACAATCCAATCTAGAGGTTAATACAAATGAGAGGATCGCATGAGGCTATGACATGATATTCTCATTTTAGGTACAAAATTCTATATGCTCAGACCGAACATAAAGCAAGATTTTAACGTGGCGCGATTACATTACATACAAAGTCAATGCAAAGATGTGAATATACGCAAATTTGCGTAAATGCAAATGGTGCAATTTCAGTGTCACGAATGATGGGAACAGGTGCAGTTCATGTCATGTCACTTGAAAATTTTCAACTTAAGCGAATGATTTGCAGCCGTATTCACACAAATCCGCGACGCTTTGCGTTTGGTCTGACAACTCCTTAAGGCCGTTTCATAGTCTACGCACACAAAATGCAAGCAAGTGACGCGAGCAACACACTTCCTTTCATTGTCAACACATTGAACACTTGAAGTGCTATACATCGCTCGCGCTATAGGAGGTAGCAGAGTCACCAGTACATTCTGGGCGACATTCAGCTCAAGCGCTTAAAAAAAAAAAAATCAGGGTTTCCAAACCCCGTTTACCCAGCACCACTTTTGCAGACTTTTTTATACTTTCGGTGTGCATGAACGAATTTATCTAGGACAGTCTTCCAATCTTCATTCATTCATCTTCTAAACCACTTATTCTCACAAGGGCCACAGGGGGTTGCTGGAGCCTATCCCAGTGCTCATCGGGCGGAAGGCAAGGAAACACCCTGGACAGGTCGCCAGTCCATGGCAGGGCAGACAGATACACAATGACATTCAGACACACATCCACACCTAGGGGCAATTTAGCTTCTCCAATTCACCTAACGTGCATGTCTTTGGATGGTGGGAGGAAACCGGAGTTCCCGGCAGAAACCCACACAGACACGGGGAGAACATGGAAACTCCACACACAAAGAACCCTGGGTGGGAATCGAACCCAGGACCTTCTTACTGTGAGGCACCAGTGCTTTAGGTTCAAGTGCTTTTTTATGTGGTGTTCCCATTATTTTGTCCTCCCCCTGTATAACCTGAAAACATACTAAACATTGAATGCCAATGAAATGGTGACACATTCTAAAACAAGGGTGTTCATCCACCCTCAGGGTTTCAGCCCAAACGTGAGTGATCTGGTGTCGGAGGAGCTCCGTCGTCTGCAGCAGCAGAACAGCAGTCTGAGGGCTGTGGTGGCCCAGATGAGGAAGGACATGGAGGGTGTCAGCCAGCTCCCACAACCACCCCAACCACAGGCCTCTCCTCCTCAGCCTCCAGAAGCCTCTGCCACCTCCACCACCACACCTGCTAGCAACACACAAATGGCTACAGCCCCACCAGCCCAGCCCGCTGCCAGCTCCTCTAAACCCAGCCCAACAGGTGAGGTCAACTGTAGGGGGGTGCGATTCCTGCATCTGCTTTTTTTTGCACTGCGTCCTTGATTGTGTCTACTTTGAATATGAACATACAGTGGATGTCAAGGGGTCTTTGAAATGTTCTAGTTTTTATTGACATGTGGCCTGAAATTAAAACCTTTTAAGTCATGCTTTTCCCACTTTCATTAAGCTATAATAATTGGTAAATGTAACAGGCTAGATGAGATCTCTCAGTTCCTTTGGCAGCAGAAACTGCATGTTACGTCTAGTTGGTATGAAGAGGTGTTGTGTCAACTCTTACAATTAACTGAAAAGTTGTGTCAAAGTTGTGTTGCACCAAGCTGAAGCTGTTTCAACTCGGTGCAACAAGGTTAATGCAACAACCATTCAGAACAGAGTTTTATGTCACTTGACACCTCAGTTTGGAAATTAGGTACCTCCACCTCTGCATTTCTGGTTATGTATTTGAAAAGGGAAATGCACACCTCTTGTGGGGTTGTAATTGTCTCCACCTTTAACTAATCACATTCCAAAGCATGCACAAAGCTAATTGGCTCATTTTTGATGTCCAGTGAATACACTAGCATGAAAATACACATCATTCCTAATGCTTGTCATCCCCTCCACCCCCTTATATTTTAAGAAGTCAGCGCCTGTCAGATCACTTCCAGTCTAAATTTGGCTTGTTGATCGGCTTTCATTAGGCAACATCCCAGTCCAGCTAATGTGAACACCAAGTCCTTTATGGCTCACTTTCTTATTCTTTGCTTTGAATCTAAACCTTGGGCAGCAGTTTCCAGTGGCAACATATTTTCATCACTACTATATTATGTGCATCTGCGGCCACTGTACAACAAAACAGATGATAGTGGCAGTGTTTCCTATCTGCCACCCAGCACGTGGTTGGTCCCCAAAGGAAGCCTTGTAACCTTTCAGTAATGTGTTTGCTTTTAAATGGTAAACATGACACCGCTGCTGGCTAACTGCCCATGTGAAGGATGCTTACTCAGAGAACATGACATACAGTAACACGTAAAACTGTGCAGCTAGAAATATAACCCAGCACCGTAAAAGCTTCAGGCAGCTATCTAACAAGGTACCGACTGCCTGATGCTGATGAAAACCACACAAAAATGATGATAGCCTCAACTCATATGTTGTGTCACCTGGAAAAAGTGAATGTTACAGTAGTTGTGCTGTTGGTCTGACCTTGTGGTGATGTTTTGTTGTGTAGCTACTGTCACAGCTGAATACACCCAGGCTCTGGAGCAGGAGGTGGTGCAGTTAAAGGCTTGGTGCAGGCACCTTGAAGGGCAGCTAGAGGGCACCACAGGACTGCTCAACCCCACTATAGCTACAGACAAACCTTCAGAGGCCCTGGCCCCTGTGGCTCCAGACAATGCCTACCTGCAGAACCACATCCGATCACTCAACGAAACTATTGGTAGGGAACGCGGCATGATGATGGGCACTTACCACTAAACATGATGAATGCAGAGAGCTAGGGTTACATGATGCACATATCAATTTGCTGATGTTACAGACATTCGCCATTTAATCAAAACCAGGTATCAGTCAGTGTTGTGTTCTCTAATATGACGGTTATGATGTATGGTTGGTAAATATTACACTGATTGTATATGTAAAACCCTTTATCTGAAATGATTCTAATAACATATTGATGGATTTAGACAAGCATGTTTGAATGTTATAGTAATTATTCATGTTCGTAGTAACATCTGGGTTAGTGTCCCATAGGCAATCCAATAGGCAACAGTTGTACTTAAAGGCATGGTTCACTCTGTCTAAAAATGTGATATTATTTCTCTTCCCCCCCCCAGCTTACAGTAGTGGTGCTATCTTCCTCTCATTGTTACTGAGTGCTGGATACTGGCTGGCTAGTATTCTTCATAACATTCTTTAAAACAGTCCCTTTTAACAAAGGCATTTGTTGATAACTGGAGCTGCAGTTGTCTTTTTCCTGAGTCTCTTGTATATGTGATGGTTCATCAGGGGGTCTGCGCATGGAGAAAGTTGCCAACACCGCCACATTTAAGAAGCAGGAGGTCAGAGTGGCACATCTGGAGACTGCCCTCACCAGCCTCACACAACAGGTGCTGATGCAAATAACAAGCTGGCTTGGCTTTGAGTGGAGTTAAAGCTGCTGTGGTTCGGTAGAACTGAAGAGCTTCCAGAATGCTTTATTTCCATTTGGAGAAAAATGTTGTACTATGACTTAAAATCATTAGTCAATACCTCCAAACTGCAGATTATATAACTCAGCACTTAAAAATAAGTACCCAGTCATTTGATAGCAGAAGGTGCGGTAGCAACTGATAATGTAAAAATTGCCAGATAATTTAATAGCTCAAAATATAGTGGTATGTCCCTTTAAATGGGTCAAAAATATAATAAAACATGTTATTCTAATACAGTAACTAATTAGTGACTTTTCCACTCTCATCTGTCCATTCCTCTCCCTCTGTCTCTGTTGCCTCAGTGCCATGCCAAGCAGGTGGAGGCTGAGGAGCTACGTCTGCAACTAGCCAATCAGAGGAGGAGGTGGGCATCTGAGGAGGCGGGTCTTCATCAGCGATTGGCCACAGTGGAGATGGAGCTGGAAGAAGTGAGGAGAGAGAAGGAAGAATATCAGAAAGGAAATGTCCTCAACAACTTGGAGACTGTTGCTCTGGGCAACCAGGTGACAAACTCAGCTGTCACACACACAATTTAATTTTTTGTGATTATTGCAACTGAAAATAGTTACTTTTCCAGCAGGTTTTAAAAAAATGTCAAGAAAAAGAGATTTTTAGAACTACTTCTCATTAAGAAACAGTCACATTTATTTACTTCTTGTAGTGATAGTAAGCATACCACTGAAAAAACATTTGTGCCCAATGTTTTTGGAAATGAATGAATGAATGAAAAATTACAACAAAAGAAAGTATTGTGCATATGTTCCATTCACTTCAGCATCAGCATAGAATGCATCACATCAAATCAGTCGCTGTTTTAGTGGAAGGAAGACCTTTTCCCAATGCAAGAGCTTTGAAGACTTTTGTTTTTATATTTCTAAAAAGGTGCATTATAAATACAGTTTTTGCAAATTTCCCCTTTGATTAGCACCAACTACAGGGGGCTACAGGGCATAGAGGTCAACTGGATTTGTAAAGGCCAATATATTAACGATAGCTTGGGGCAGTAAAAGCCAATAGCTGCTTAATTGGCTGATATAACGCCCTCCCCCACCCACCCCAGGCAAAATAAACAAGATTTGAACCTGTTGGAAATTAACTATCTTTGACTTTATTCGATACTGGATAACTGTTGGACAGAACGTGTAAATCAAAGTAATAAATACCTAAATAAATATAAATAAATCTGGATCACTAAACATCAAACTCCAAATAATTAATAAATAAATTTAGAACTAAAAATCAAAACACAAAAAAAATCTAGTATGTAAAATAATTCAGTGGGTGGGAGCTCTTTTTTTTTTTTTTTTTTTTTTAAATATTTCCCTTTCACTCATTCCAGTTGAGAAGCCTCATATTTTCATGGAGGAATCAGAGTTTCTCGGCAGTATTGAGCTTTACAGGAGGATTAATGTCACTATATTATTCTGGACTTTTGCAGAATTAAATTAATCATTGTATAAGATGGTTTTCATTATTGTTTACAGCACTTAAATTATTGTTTTATTCATATGATTTTCTTATGTGAAAGATTTTTGTTACTTATTCATGTCCCCGTTTCCTAAGGGCAAAGTAGTTTTTGTGTAGGATTAGGGTTAGTTATTATTGTTCCTACCTGTCAGCTATCAGCCACAACTGGAGCCAAGTTCTGCCGATACTGATAGCTTGTAAAGCATCTTATTGGTCAACCTCTAGCATCCAGGCGTGCATGCCTTTCCCTCTCCCCCTCCACCGTTACTCGACACATGTTGTCCATTGATTAGAGTAGAACCAGTGCAGACAGGCTGGATAAAACTAAAACCTTGTGTCTGAATCCTCCTGTATGTCCTTCCTTTTAAATCTCCATTGCTGACTTATTGGTCACCCCCCCATGGCCACAGTTAACTCCCAGGGCAGCTGACACCCGTCGTGGAGGACATCACAGTCACTGCTGACTTTTCATTGTATCATTACAGGTTTCTGCACTGAAAATAGACATTGCCAGCAGGCGGGAGCCCATTGTGTGTGAACAGGTAACCAGAAAACATTTCAGTGGGGTCTCTTGATATGAAGTTTCTGTTTTTATCACAGAGCTCCGCTCAAGTTTTGTTATTTATATCCTCATAATTTCATTTAAATGTTCCCCTCTCTCCAGTTTCTTCATTCTCAATTCAGTTTTTATTATTTATTTATACTCTTAACACTGTGCAATCTTTATGAATGATGGACTGAATGTGGTTTTTAATGTGTGTTTATGTGCACTTTAAGGCATTGCCTCTAATGTCATTGTACTACATGTACATTGGTGGAAAAAAGTTTTCAGACTCCCTTAAAATTTTACACAATCTCACAATCTCAAATATTATGATGAAATATTTGTGGAAAAATCTTTTTTGTGTTTCAAAAGGTGTGGCTGCATTAGGCAGATACAAATTATATATTTTTGTTTATTGTTTACAAGAAAAACTAACAAAACTTAATTTTTTGACAGTTTAATCTTTATCTTCAGGCGTGTTTCCTGCGTTAGGTTCCTTGTTTTAGCCATTTTTGTGTCTGAAGAACTTTCAGATTTGCTGGCTTTATATAGACACGAAGCTTGGCAACAAAAATTGTGTCTTTTAATAAACAGAACAACCTTCATCACTGGTACCAAAATGACCCAATACTCAAAATTTCTTATGTATTTTTATGGAACCAATCAATCCAAGTTTTTAATGGCTTTTTTAGGATTTGTTTAGTATTTTGGCTGTGACTGTACTGTACTGAGACCTAAGAGTGATTCTTAATGCAATATTTCACAAATGCATGGGGTGTCCGAAAACTTTTTTCCACCACTGTATAATGACAATAAATTTGATTCTGATTCTGAGTTTTCCCTCAGTGATCATTAAAGCTTACTCTTGTCCTCCACCCAGAGTGAGATGGTCCGCCAGCTCCAGGAGGAGAACCTGTATTTACGGCAGCAGCAGCAGCAGCTGACCTTTGGCCTGAAGTCTGGCGGTGTGCTGGAGGACTATCAGGGTGGTAAACCCAACGCTCCTCCCCTGCAGACCAAGCTGAAGCAGGCTGCTCGTGTTATTGCCCGGCTGAGCAGAGAGAAGCAGCAGCTGATAGAGATGGGCAACCGCCTCCGTGCACAGATCACTGCTGCTGGACTCCAGGGTACAACACCAACACCACACATAAACACACACACGCACGCACACACACACGCACACACACACACACTAACTCACTACATTAGAAGGCAGGATGCACCACACACCATACAGATTTCAGTGTTCCCCTACGGCATGGCACAAAAATCCAGGGAATTTAATACACTCCCAAGACAAGTCATGTAGGATCATTCAATTTTGTCAGCCTCAGTTTAAAAAATATAGTAATTTTGGTAACACTTTACAATAAGAGTACAACAATTAACGTCAGTTAACGCTAGTTAATGCCATAATGATTAATTAACTGTTAGTTAATGATTATTATGGCATTTACTAATGTTAATAATATCTGCAATAACCCTTAAATAACATATAAATTAATACCTTAGCATGAACAGCATTAGTAAATGATTCTTAGACACATTAGTTAACGGTTAGTTAACTGTTACTTAATGTTTATTACCTGTTACTTAATGTTTATTACAGCATTAACTAACGTTAATTGTTGTACTCTTATTGTAAAGTGTTACCGTAATTTTTTATTCAGCAAACATAATAATTATTTCACATTATGTTCACATTATGTTTACTTTCTTTGTTTGATTTTTTTCTCCTGTCTCCTGAAAATAAATCATCGAAATGTATAGTAGTGTTTGTGTTAATCCAAATAAAATTTAATACTTTAAATAGGTTTAATAAGACCTCTGAATATGAAGTGTGTTTAAAATGTCATAAAGGGAAAAAAATAGATTAATATAGGTCCTGGAAATTTAGTCATCAGGGAATTTTACATTTGAATGTGACTGTCACTTTTTATTACAGGAGCAGTCAGAATGAATTTTACTGGTCCATAGCACAAGTTGGCCACAGTATATTTGGTGGAGTTGATAGGATTTTTGATCAGTGCCAGTAGCTTAGTGTTTACCAGGCCAGCTGCAGATTTCTGCCTTTCAAAACTGACTTTTTGACCCGTATTCTCTTTTGGAAAAACTCTCAATC
>OMLB01062632.1:0-12088 GCA_900302555.1 Myripristis jacobus | reverse complement strand
GAAATCACCTGGTAGAGTTGTTGGTTGGAATGAAAACCTGCAGCCTCTCGGCCCTCCATGGCACGAGTTTCACACCTGTGCCCTAAAACAACTGTTAGTGAAATCAGCAACAACCTCCAGGGCTTGCATGGCTTCTTCTTCATTGATGATGTAACACATGATGGCAGCAGCAAAATGAACTCAGAAGTCTACAGAAACTTTTTGTCTGCCAGTTTAAAGAAAGATGCAGCCAAACTGATTCGGAGATCCTTCATCATGCAGCAAGATAATGACTCAAAACACACTGCCAAAACAACAAAGGAGTTCATCAAGGACAAGAAGTAGAAAGTTTTAGACTGGCCAAGTCAATCTCCAGACTTAAACCCAATGGAGCATGCATTTTACCTGCTAAAGAGGAGACTGAAGGGAGTAACCCCCCAAAACAAACAACAACTGAAAGAGGCTGTGGTGAAAGCCTGGAAGAGCATCACAAAAGAAGAATGCAAAAGTTTGGTGATGTCAGTCACAGGCTCAATGCAGTTATTGCAAGCAAAGAACTTGCAACTAAATATTAAGTCGTATTCACTTTAATCCATTTTAAGTCCAATAAGTTCCAATACTTTTGCTCACCTAAAAATTTGGTGTTCCGTTACAAATAATGTTATTTTCTAAGTTGTGTATCAGATCCAGATGTAAATAAAAGTTGATCTCTTGTCTCATATTCATCTTTTGATGCCAAACGCAAATGTGTTCAGTTTATAGCAAAAATAAAGGAATTGGCCTCACTGTTCCAATACTTTTGGAGGGGACTGTATGACAATCACATTATTTCTAATGCAGACACCCCACTGGGCCTGCTGGTGGCACTAGAAGAAAGGTCATGGAGTCACCAAAATTGTCAGGTCTCATCCTCTAGCCAACATGAATGTCATCACAAAAATTCTATCAAACTTTTTGGGATATTTATAAAAAATTTGACCGATTGGTGGTGCTAAGAGGGAAGGTTATGGGGTCAAATAGATGGAGATATGGAATATGGCCCTTCTGGAACAAACTGCTGACCAACCAAAAATACAGCACAATTCCTGATAATGACTTTTACAGTAAATGTCTGAATCTTCCTCTTTGTTGCAGTCACAACTCCATCCGTCGTCAGATGAACCTTTCCAATCCAGACTTCAACCCTGCTCAGTTCCAGCGGCAGGAGTCTCTGTCCGGTCTGGGCCGGATCAAGCCAGAGCTCTACAAGCAGCGCTCGGTGGATGCAGAGGACGGGCGTCGATCAGACAGCTGCGGGCGTCTCCTCTTCATCCTGAAGTTTGATTGTGACCTCGAGCAACTGATCGTGAAGATCCACAAGGCCGAGGACCTTCCCGCCAAGGATTTCTCAGGGACCTCTGATCCTTACGTCAAGATTTACCTGCTGCCCGACCGCAAGACTAAGCACCAGACCAAGGTGCACCGCAAGACACTCAACCCAATTTTTGATGAGGTGTTTCTCTTTCCTGTGGCGTATGCTGAGCTGCCGAGCCGCAAGCTGCACTTCAGCGTCTACGACTTTGACAGGTTCTCACGCCACGATTTGATTGGCCAGGTGGTGGTAGACAGCTTCTTGGATCTGGCTGACTTCCCCCGGGAGACAAAACTGTGCCGGGACATACTATATGTAACATCGGTGAGATACTGGTCTTTATCTATTTCTTTACCTGTTGTCAACGTCTGTCTTTTAGTGTGTCTCTAGCAGTCTGGCATGCTTGCTGAGAGTTTGTTGATGGTAACCTCTTTATTCACTGCCAATAGAGCCATGGGGCCCCGCAATGCAAATCAGGCACAGCTAGAGCCCAGTTTTCCTCAAGATAGGGCCCTCACAACCAATTAGACTTTTTAAAACCTCAATAAACCCTTTGAAACCTGAGAAAATTCACTTGATTTCTCTCAAAACCTTGTAAAAAAAAAAGTCTAAATCAAATCAACAACAAAAAATGCCAAAGCATCAGTAAAACATCAGCAAAAAACAAACAAACAAGTAAATTACAAGAAATACAATAAAAATAAATTTATAATCACAAGCATTTAACCCTTTGAAACCTGAGCAGATTAACTTGTTTTCTTTCAATAAAATTGGAAGAAAGGTTAAAATAAGCATACAAAATAATAATAATAATAATAATACAATTTGGATTTTGCTGAGAGGGTGAAATAAAAGCTCCCAAAATTATATCTTGCTCAGGGCCCCCAAATATCTAGGGATGACACTGGCTGCCCATATCATGATAGATGATAATGATGAACCAGAAAGTTGCCGTGCTTCAGCAGCAGGATGCAATCAGAACTGTAGTCGGCCAGCCATATCTGTACCAGCCTGAGTCCCTTGACCTTTCTTCAGGCTGCCCAGAAACTGTTCAAACAATCAAAAAGAGCAACAAAACGTGTAAGACCCTGTTCCAACAGCATAGGGAAGGAGATACATCAATGTGCTAGTGTCTCATTTCCCTTCCAAGTGGAACTCATCTGTGGTTTCAAGAAGCACAGACATCGAAATATACTTAGACACACTTAATGTTTAATGAAAGCACTAGGAAACACTTGGGGGTAGTGACCCAGATCTACGCTGACATAAGAGTGGGGTTGCTTTGACGTTTAGATACAGCGACACTGTCTATGTTGCATTCTTCACTGGGATAAATCTATGGCATTAGCGCACTGTGTAAGTCAGTAAGGAAGTTATATCCTTCTGCTAGAGAATGGTTTAGCTGGAACAAGGAGCGCTAAGCTATGATTTAGTGGTATGGTATACTTATGGCGTCAAGTGAGCATGGCAGATAGGTGTAGCTTAGGTCGGGAAAGAAACCAAACTTCTCTGGTCTATAGAAAGCACACTTGGAAAGTAATCAAAAGACAATTCAGTACATATTTCCACAATGACAGTCTTTTTTTTTTTGGTGCATGGATAGATAAAGTTTGTAAGCTTTCATAGTAAAACGTCATCCTTTTAAAGGTGCTATAAGCAGCAATTTAGCATCAATAAGTCATCATCGCATTTATTTTGAAACATTAGCATTATCATGTCAGCAAACATTGGCAAGAAGGTTGGCAGCCTATGCCAACTCTCTTAGCCTCTGAAGCCAGCCTCTTTCGTCCAAAATCGTTGAATACTCCAGAGAGTCTGTACTGCGGCCTGCTAAAAATTGGGTATAAGACAAAACGGGAAGCTGCCACGACACAGTGTTCAGGACAATATGTTTCTCCTGGTGACACATCGTCAAATGAGGCCAATTTACTGGCAGCACCGCAACCTATGTTGGAACAGACATCATACTGAGAAACCAGTCGAACAAAACATTGTTAGAAATGTGTATCTGTGACTTGAGAAGTGATTTCCAGATTTACGCAGCTTTAAAGCAGATGTAGATGTGGAGAAAGGTGGAAAAATGATCAGATATCTACAAAAATCATATTTCATGTTTTTTCTTTGCTCTCCAGACTCTCTAAAATTAATCTGAATACAAACTGGATATGGCAAAACATGGATTTGAGCTGGCAGTCTAAATGAGGCCTAATGGCTTCTGCTTGCATTTTACATTTCATGTCTTGGATTTAATGAGAAATATGCTGGATTGCTTATGCCACAAGGGGAGAGTGCTTTACCGCACAAAACAGGAAGAGGTTTAAGTAAATCTACCAAACTGTCAAAATTAATTTGATTGATATATTGATGTATATAAATGCTACATATAGGCCCTTCCATCTTCCCAGAAACTAGCCCTGCCTGTAAGCTCAGGTTTTACATGTACAACGAAAATACTTGTTTTTATGTGGTTGCACTGTATTACTGCAAGGAACAGGGGTATCTTTAACACACAAAATCCCATCTCTGTACAGTGTAACAGGCCCACTAATCCCAATAGTTCCACATGTTTATCATTCAGCCTGGAAAACTCTCATTTTCTTGGGTCTATTCCTTGAAAAAAAATGTATTCCTACTGCACTAAATTCGATACACCTTTGAAGGTACAGATGTTCAGGTTGAGAATGGAATCGAGGCTGAGGATTCACGGTTTTGTGAAAAAGATGTGGCTGCAAACAATTAAACATGAACAAGAAAATGAGGCCACCTCTCTAAATTTCCAGTTTAATCAGTTTGTGTTGGGCTTTCTCTCTGTTTCACTGCTTCGATGTAGGAATGAAAACAGCTATATTTTGAAAGATTTCAAGCCCCAGTTCTGGCTGTATAGTTGCCAGCTTTTCTGTTGTTTGAGCCACCTAATTGTTCTGTTGTCTTGACCTTAGTCTTTTTATAAACTGTAATCTTGCTGATCCTGTACTATTCTCTGGTAGATTTTCAGTTTCTGCCTGCTACTTCTGCCTGATACTCTGCATTCAGAAATACTTGGATCCTATGAATTGCTGCTGTGTCTCCCAGCTAAAACACTGCATTGGCGGACTCCATCACTCTAGAGTGATAAAGAAACGTATGCCTATTGACTCACAGTCTAACACAAATATGTGCTACCTGTGCATTTCCATCTCTGTGCTTGAGCTGAGTTGTGTTTCAGGTGGTTAAAGTCTGCCTCTACTCCCTATAGAAAATAGATCCGGCTGTATGCGAGGTTTGAGTATGCAGTTACTAGAGGTACATTGATGTTTCTGCTTTGCCTCTCAAAGGATCTCTGCTGTCTTTCTCAGAGAATCAGTCTGTTTCCTCACGAAACAGACTTTTCACTCTTTGGGTAATGTATACCATAATCAAATTCTGGTCTTGCAACGCTGCAGTTGTATAATTAGATATACTCATCAATCATCATGTCCGGCCCTTCTATGGATTGAAAATCCATTCCAAGGGAGGAGCAAGTATGTGACTTGATTTAAACATCAATGTGGCCAAGACCGGAAAACACTGACCACACATTCCCAATCAATAATGATTTTAATTCACTCTGCACTGTTTTCAGGACAAGTTTTTCATAAATGAATTATACACTGCCTGTCATTTTTGAGCTGAATATTGTTTTTATGTTGACTTGTAATTACTGTATGCTTCCAGCCCCTGTAAATGGATGCACATAGTTAGAAGATGCAAAAGACTTATCTCTCATAAATCAGGATGACTATCCTTCACAATGTCTTTTACGTAGTTGTACAAATTTTAGATTAGGTACTCAAGTGTCTTATTTTTCTGCTGCCCACTGGATTTTAAAAAAATGTTCACAGATAATTTAATTGCTATTATTTATTATACATGAAGACACCAATGCCCAAAATCCAAAATGCAATTCATGTTTCTCGTTTATGACTGCATTTAGAAGTGGTTGCCTTAATATGTCTAAATCAATATTCATGATGTTGACCTTCTCAGCTTTGTTTGATTTCACACTATTTCCCTGTTGGAATTTAAGAAGAAAATTGCACCTGCAGTCAGAAAACTGTTGTGCATCTAAAACTGGCCAGAATTCTGCTATACTCTTTGTTTATACTTCAAAAAGTTGCACGGAAAACACAGCAGCTCCTGATAAAGCAATAAAGTTCAAAGAATGAAAACGAATGTTATATAGCTGGGTCAGCAGGAAATCAGTTCTGACCTGTTTGTGCGTTGTTAACTATGGTAACACAAAAACCCAAAGGGGTAAGCCCCACCCCCCACGAGTAACACACACCAACAGAAACCCTGTCGATTCACAAATATTGTTTTCCAGGGTCTATTAGCATTCTCAACTAAATAAGGTCAGTATAAATAGGTTAGACGCTCCTCTGAGGCATCCAGCTTGAGAACTATAGCTGTCCCGTCCCTTATGTCCAAGTCTGGGGAGGCTCCCCTCTAAATATAAAGATCATCCATTTACCCAAGTACAAATTGTACTTTAGAATGCAAATCCTTACGTTACCTCAACTCAGTACAGCTATCCCTATTTATAATTGCAATTTAAACGGCATTATCTTCATTATCTTCACCCAGGATGGATACTAATTAGGAAAATTCACACATCACATTTCGAGTTATCACTGTTATTGTATGTAGGTTACTGTAATCTCACTCCATGTAACTCTCCATGTTACCCCAGACCTAGTTGTCAGTATCTGATCTATATTCTGCGGTGGTTAGCGCAGAGACCCCCTACCTCTCAGGTACCGTAAGGCACCTAGGGACCTAGCTTCTAAGTCTGTGAATGGATATAGAACAAGTGTATTTGTGGGTGTATGTCTCTGTGTGTGATTTGTTTGTGTCCAAGCATTTGCATTTAAAATTTAATTTAATTTCAAGGGTGCTTTATTGGCATCATTCAGTATAGTCCATACAGTCCATACATTGCCAAAGCACAACAAAGTGATACAAATTAAACACTGAGGATGAAAAAGAAAAGAAAAGAAAAGAAAAGAAAAGAAAAGAAAAACAACATGTCAAAGTACAGTAATTCAATAGATGTAGAACAAAAGATGATAGCAGATTAAATATTTATGATATTGGTCATTCTTTGTCAATTTCCCCTAACCTATGACAACAGCTATTTTGTTGCTATAACTGCATACACTGTGTTATCTGTTTGTTAGATATTCTAGTTGTATGAAGTCTCTATCTAGGGCTGAATACAGTTTACTTTCTTCTTCATTAATTTCTCATATGTTGTATAATTATATTTTTGATTTTGAGGTTGGTTTGGCTAGATTGGTCGGGTGCTGTCCTGGGGCAGAGTTTCAGGATCAGCTGACAGGCAAGACTGTGGTCAGTGTTCAGGTCTTGGCACTGCCAAGGCTTTGTAGTGGTAGGACTGGGGATTGAAGGTTATTGTAGGATTTGATTGCTCCCCTTTGAATCTGGAAAAATTAGTGGTATTAACCAACCTCTGCCCTGCATGCATTATTGGTAGTGTTCCTTTGAGCCTTCTGTATGTTTTTACATAACTCTGTAGGCAGGGCTTCTGTGGGGTGTATTTTTGATGATCCTGTTTGGCTAATGGACGACATACTTCACTTCCATAATGCTATGGGAAGGATCACTGAATTTAGCATTTTGAGCCATATCTTAATATCTCTTAATGATATGAAAAGCTCCTCTTGCCGTCTCCTTCGGTTCATTAGCTGTGGAAAAGTAAGTGTTTATTGTGGTGTTTTCTACTGGTGTATTTCCTGTAGCCTTTTTCCACAGATGTGCTGGCATGGCTCTACTCGGTTTGACTCGGCAAACGCAAATCCCAGTGTGGTCAGTTGCAACAGAACTACCCACTTACACACTTGAAGGTGTGTCTAACTAACTAACTAACTAACTAACTAATGGCAGAGCTCGACAGATCTCCAGTGGGCATGTTGACTAGTTTTTCCTCCCTTCTTTACCAGCATCCCAAGTGTTTTATTAAAAAAAAAAATAACAAGACCAAGTTGAAATGGATGGTACACATAAACAACATTAGTGTAACTAAGTGGTTTGCAAAAAAAACGTATTTTTTGACTTGGAGAGATTTTCGAATACAGTACAGCTTTCACAAGTGATGCAATAGGTACGTCCTGGTTGTAAGCACCTCTGTCTCAGAGATGATAATTTTCTCTCTGACCAATGAATAATGAGGCCCTCTGGCGTCGCTGCAGCCCACTGGAGGGTGTGCTTGCGCCCCACTCTGAAGATGGTCCATTTCGGGTGCAGCTCAGCACAATTCGGCGTGCTTAACCAAGTAATGGAAATGCGAAGCTTTCTGTGAACCGGATCTCCTTTTAAAAGTGAGGATTTTGGTCTTTTTAAGATCGTTTGTCAGTGCCCATGTTTTGCGGTAGCTGTACAGAATATTCAGGCTGTGCTGTAGGCTCTGTATGTAGGAACACACAAGAGCCAGGTCATCTGCAAACATGAGACATTTGATCTCTGTGTCCAGCAGATGGACGCTTGGGGGGATTTTCTAGGGCCACAGCTAGGTCAAGCTGAAGAGGGTTGAACATCAGCTGCCACTTGTCTTACTCCACAGTGTTGTTCAAGGTAGTCTCTTCTCTTATTTCTACGTTTTATGGTATATTTATTATTGCTGTACATTTTTTAAATCATATTTTATGTTTTACCACCCACATCACTCTCTTATAGTTTGTAGAATAGGCTTCCATGCCAAATATTGTCAAAGGCTTTCCTGAAATCTACAAAACATAATGGTGGTCAGAGTAAAAATGTGACCAGTTGTGTGATGCTTTGCTGTGAATCTGATTTGGCCTTAATGAAGGACATTATGATCTTCAAAGAATTTCACTAGACTGGAGCTGATGATGCTACTGAGTAGCTTCCCCAGACAGCTGGTGACACATATTCCACTGTAGTTCACATTTGTCGCCGCTGTTGAATATGGGGGTTATCAGTCCTTTTCTCAGTTGACAGGAAAATATCTTACATTTAGTATTAATCTGATTTGAGAATAGCCCATTGGAGTTTTTCAGCGCTTGTATTTTAACATGATTCAAGATGCCATCAGTGCCACATGATTTTTTTGGTGGGAAGTTTCTCTAACTGAGACTTTAATTCAGTTATGGTTATACAGAAACCAAGGATGCATTGGTTAGTTGTCTTTACTGCTTCTTAATACTCGTAAAAACTGTGTCAAACCAGGGATTTCTTTGTGGGGCTTTTTCTGTTGCACAATTTCAGCTTTGCTTTATTGCTGTTCTTTTTAAAGCTGTCACTGATATTTTGGAGGGCCTGCTATGTGCTATCTTTACTGTGAGGATATAGGTATTCAGTGAATATCTCTGGCAATGATATGATTTTATTGGTACTGCAAACCTCTTGGTAGTGTTCTATGCTGTTTGGAAAGCATTTGTATTTTAGGGGTAGGTTAAACAGATGATTGGGCTTTGAGACTGTAATGTTTTTGTTTTTTTTTGATAAAGATATTTGATTTGATTTGATTTGGCTGTGATCAGATAAGGGGATATGGGATCTCACTGTGAATGAACTGAAAGAAAAGGAGTTCAAGTCTGCTGTTGTATAATCTACACCGCTGTTTCCAAGATGTGAACAGTAAGTGTACCTTCCCAACGAATCCACTCTGATCCAGCCGTTAACATTGTACAGGCTGAGGCTTGCAATAAGTGTTTTCCATGCTTGCTAATAACAGTGCCATAGTTTTTTTCTGGGCGGCAGATAAATATTTTGATGATCTCTCTCTCCCACTCTCTCTCTCTCTCTCTCTCATTCTCTCCCTCTTTTTCTCTCTCTACCCCCCACCCCGCACACTTCCCCCTCTGTCCCCAGCAGAACTGGGTTACCTCCCCTGGGACCTCAGAGTAGGAAGGGACCCTGCACTGGTCCAGCCTGTAGTCCATGTGCATTAATCATAGCTCCAGGCACAGAACGAGTCTCTAGCCATCCCTGGCCATATGCACTGGACTGTAATGTACACTCGAATCTGCTGTATGATCATGGGAAAGCTGAGATTTCTCCTGCGGTGTGTACAGTATGACATCAGTTAAAAGTGCTATGACACACTCCTAACATATTCCTCATCGCCCTCAGCGTTGTACATTCCTCACACAAAAAGGACTCATCCTCCTTTGGAGGGTGAATGTTTAACAAACACAAACCTCAAGCCCTCCGTGGCAAGAGTCCTCTTTAGTTGGGGTATGGATTAATGGTAAAGCTGCAGTGCGCCTGGAGATGAAACAGTAATTAAAACCCATCCTCTGGAAACCACATGGTCCTCTGCCGACTGAGTTTGTCTTTCGCCATACAGTCCCATGATGCATCTGTGGCAACATCGTATAGGCCTAATTAATGATCAGTTTTATTTAAAAGAGATCTCAGCTCCCTGGCTCCCTGGTGGAACAGCTGCATGTATTG
The DNA here is from genome assembly GCA_900302555.1 of Myripristis jacobus. Taxonomy (NCBI): domain Eukaryota; kingdom Metazoa; phylum Chordata; class Actinopteri; order Holocentriformes; family Holocentridae; genus Myripristis; species Myripristis jacobus. The sequence continues at coordinate 2,304 of OMLB01062632.1, read as the reverse complement.
TATGGAGGAGAGGACTTTGTTATCACATGCCAGAGTGTGTGTCTCGCCACAGGATCAGTCCACGCAAACTAATAGATGAGGTAGCTAGAGGTGAATTCGCTGTTGTGTGATGTTATGAATTTCTCCTGATTATGAGAAAAGGGTTGTGGTGGTGTGCAGCTTTGCAGCCAGGGTGTATGCTAAAGCTGAATTTTCACAATAATTAAACTATAAATCCTTTTATTGATTAGATACTGCTTGGTAGAGAATAGATCATGATTTGAACAGGAAAAAGTTTTTTCAGATTATATAGTTTGACAACATACAAAAGTCAATACAGCTGAGTATCGTGATGTTTTCTGTTGCAGTATCCGTTCTCTTGGCCCTTGTATCAATACTTGTTTCTGCACTTTTTTCAATATGATGTTATGAAATCTACATTTTACATGTGTTTCAGATGTGTTAAGTGAGTGCACAGTGCTAATTCTATTTGATAACCCTGGAATGGAAATTTTGAATGAATTTCAAATAATTAAAGCTGTTCTAAGTTGTTGTCAGAACACCAGAACAACAACATATTGGTATCATCTGCAAATAACATAAGTTTTAAACATTTTTATACTGTACAAATATAATTATATACAGAGTAAATCTGGAAGCCAACACTGAAGAATTAGAACTGTATTTTTCTTATTTGTACATACTTTGTATGTACATACATTGAGATAACTACACAACCAAGAAAATGCTAATTGTACCAAATTTTATACTCTTATTTGTAACTTTTTCAACAGTAAAGTATGATCAGCGAAGTCTTTTTTTTCCGATCGATGAAAATGCCTACGGTGTATTTCTTTTTATCAATTGCAATAGAAATTTCTTCCACAAATTCCCTAAATGCTCGTTAGATAAATCGATTGGCTCTAAAGACATACTGGTGTTCACTCAGTATATTGTATTTATTAACAAAAACTCTCAACCCCAATAACAAACCATTTTATAATATTTTTGAGACCTGACATAGTAGAGAGACTGCTCTATAATTAATAAATGCTTTTAAACAATGACTTTCGCTAGTTTAATTTTACTGGGAAATATACCTGTGTTTTTACAGCAGTCAGTAATATTCTGAACTGATGAAACCAATCAATATTCCAATCAGTTGACTTGTTGTTACGGGTTATATTTGAAGCTCTGTACATTTGCAGCCAATTCTGCTGAGTATTGCCATGTGTCATGATAGAAATCATATCATGACACATGTATTATGACACATATCATATTATGAGGTCTGGCCCAGTACTCAGCCCTAAGATATAGAAGAGTGAAGTGGCTCAAACTGAATGTCTGACTGACTAAAATTGCCTCTCAGTGCCCACTATATCATTATTAACTAATTCTCACCTGCAGGATCTCAGATTCAACTCTGAGAAAACACAGGGAACTGATGTATCTGCTGCATCCCACTATTCTAAATTACAATTATTGGCCAAAGAAGGAACTAAAATAACAACTTAAAACATGGTGACATGTTTGCTACTGATTGATCCCACACAGGGACTTCATCAGTCATGGGGGTGACATGTTTATTGCTGCCTTGTTTTATGGGAAATGGACATCTATAGAGGGTCAGTGGTTGCTGTTCTGAATAGGAAGCACAAAGCAGCTTAGACTGTTCAATAAGTATCTTGTTATAGACTCCATGCATACACTCCTCTAGCTCTATATATAATTTATCATCACCAACCAATTACTGTGCTGTTTCCTGAGATGTGCTGTCTCTATATTGAATATATGTCATTTGGATAACTCGTGTATTAAGTCCCTCTGTTCAGTGCAACAGAATATATTTTGTGATAATTTATCAATGAATTTGTAGTGAAAAGAGACGTTCTGATTTGTGTACGGGATGTGCTGAATGTTGATAGGTTTCACAGAGAGCATCTTTATCAAATGCTCATGCACATGGCCGTGCCCTCGTTCTCCTCGGCTGAGGATTTTTGTAGAGAAAGACAATGAAGAGCTCAGAAACATTATAACCTGTGGCTCCTCCAGGGGTGGTCAATACTATCGACCGCAGTCTGGTTGGGCTGTAATTAGGACCTTGATGAATGGGGTCAGCATGTGCATAAGGATATAATCCTTAATGTGTGTGTGTGTGTGTGTGTGTGTGTGGTTAATCTAGTAAAGGAGGTTCCCCCTTCCTTAACAATGACAAATGCTACCGTATAACAAGCACTTGCCCTCCCATTTCACGTTATTGACTAAGTGAGAAATATGAGTCTCCAGGTACTGACGGTCAGAGGAGTCAGTGGGAGTTACAGC